>CM060964.1:86404429-86611929 GCA_030765045.1 Tenodera sinensis
ATGAGGATGTGAATTTGGAGATTCAGAAACTCTTTGCAGTATGTTGGTAGGCCATCTTTCTGAATTGTTTAAGCTCTGGTGTTACATTGTTTAGGCTTCATGTTCAAAAGAGCAGAGAGGCGCCTTTCACTGTTAAAACGTCTAACAGGAATGAAGTGGGGATGTTCCAGAGCAACTCTTAACACAACATACAATGTATATATAAAGCCATTATTTACTTACTGCAGCGAAGTCCTTGTAACAGCAAATACAAAAAAAATTCAAATCTTTCAAAACCAAAGTCTGAGACTAATTACAGGTGCTATCAAAACCACACCAGTACCAGCTATGGAAATACTAACCAACCAATACCCCATTGAATATGAAATAGAAAAAGCGGCTCTTATCCAACACGAAAAGTTGATCAGACTCCCATTCAATACATGGCACAAGAGAAATTTTACACATACACTAAAGACTCAGGAGAGCTTTCTTTCCAAAATTCAAGACATCAAGAAGAATGTATACCTTCCTAATTCAAAGGAAAACTTTATATCTAAAGTCAATCCCACACATACATTAGACATCACATATTATTTACATCTGACGGAAGAAGTTAAGAAAAGTGATACTCCAACTAGTGTTCTAAAATTATTGGCATTAGAGACAATCCATACTAGATTTCCAGAACATGAATGGCTCCATATTTATACTGATGGATCATTGATATCAAGCCGAGATGGAGCAGGGGCTGGAGTCATGTGTCACCTCTTTTCCTATTACAAATCTTTAAGTTATGGAACTACAAACTTTGATGGAGAAATTGAGGCAATTCAAATGACCCTACAAAATCTCTTATATAGAATTTCACATTTTAATCAAGCAGTTGTTCTCTCCGATTCCAGGGCAGCAATTATAGCAATTACTTCCAAGTTGTCACCAAAAAACCAAACAATTATAGAATGTTGGAAAATCCTTACCCATCTAACCGCACTTCAAAAACACCTGGTCTTCCAATGGATACCAGCTCATTGTGAACTGAGTGGTAATGAGAAAGCTGATTTTCTTGCCAAAAAGGGTACCGGCAGTATACAGAAATCTATAGCTAATCTACCATTTTATGCAGCTAAAAGATTAGTCAACTCTGAATACAAAACAATTATTGCAAAATATTACTACGAAAAATAAAAAAATAAAAAATGGGAACTACCAAACATTCAAACAGTAATTCCTGAGTATCCTCGAAAAGCGGCAGTTGCAACCTTCAGGTTGATTACAGGACATGATTGTCTGGCAAAACTTTTAAACAGAATTGGAATATAGTCTTCTCCACTCTGTCCTCTATGTGATCTGCAAGAGGAAATGGACCGAGACCACCTTCAAATATGCCCGGCCACTTCTAGCACCCCATCCATCAGTGAAAAATATTGGAGAGCAAGAGAATTAATGACTTCATTGTCAGAAATCCAGCATTAGCTAACAACATCATCATCATCATATCTCTTTCTGTGTATTTTCATGTCGTATAGTACATGTGTCCATCAATGAGCAATAATCTTTCTTCTCTGCTTGTACCAATGATTTCCACCCCTGCTTCCATTGAATTTAGTATAATTATAAAATTGCCATGAATTTTATATAGTGTATTTTCCACTAAGTATTATCTAAATTACAACTTGCATGTTGTATAAAGATCCACAATTTTGTAACCGTGAAATTTAATAATCTTGCTTTCAACTTTCCATAAACACCCAATTTAATCAATGTAGAGCAAATGTCAGTTTAAAGAAAAATAATATTAGGAATAATGTTATAAAGGGAATAGATCTCTGAGAATAAAAAATGCAGGAAAAATTATTTTAGGAGAAATCATATTAGGAAAAACTAAATGAAAGCAATCATAATTTAGGAAAAATTATCAGGAACAGGCCCAACCAGGGTTCAAAACCAGCTTGCATCATGAGAGGTCCCATGATGACAGCTGCCCTGTTAGAGAAGTGTCTGTGTTGTTTCTTTTTATTAAATGTTTTGTTTCTTAATGGCTTGTGAAATTTTTTTGTGAGCATTATCTTTGCAGTCTTCTTTAACCAGTCCTGTATCATGTACATGCCACTTTCAGGTAATGATCACCAGGGATTTTTATTGACAGAAATTTTGCATTCTGCTGATTACAATGCAAGATAGTGTTGACACATCATGTTGTTAGAAAGCAATTTCATTTAGCATAAGTAAGAAGCACTCTTATTAGTCATACTGTTTTATGTGGCCGGCTATCATTCTGTTCCTTTCACCCTTCAACTTCATGTATTGAGGTTAGTCAGACTTTAGAGCATTACGGTGCCAATCAGGGGCGGTTCATCTGTACATGCTACCGTGCTGCTGTGCTGCAGCATGCTAAACAATTTCACAAATAACCAACACTACTACTACTATCACCACCAACACCACCGCCACCAGCACTACCAGCACCACCACCACTGCCGCCACTGCCGCCTTTCGTCTGATATGACACAATGTTGGAGGACGTTAATTAAAAAAAAATGCTGCCACCACCACGATGACTACGACCACCATTACCATGACCACCACCACGACCACCACCATCACCACCACCACCACCACCACCACCACCACCACCACCACCACCATGACCACCACCACCACCAACACCACCATCACCACCACCGCCACCGCCGCCAGCACTACCAGCACCACCACCACCACTGCCGCCTTTCGTCTGATATGACACAATGTTGGAGGACGTTAATTTAAAAAAATGCTGCCACCACCACGACGACTACGACCACCATTACCATGACCACCACCACGACCACCACCATCACCATGACCACCACCACGACCACCACCATCGCCATGACCACCACCACGACCACCACCACTACCACTACATGACTTTCACAGCCCCATTTGGGCCTCAGATTTTGCCTCCATTCGTCGCTATCCTTTGCCTTCCATCTCCACATTCAGACTCCCAACATTCTTAAGGCGTCTCTTTCTCCTCTCAAGCACCCGTGTTAAATAAAACTCGCGGGAATGAATTCAGTGGACTCTGCTAAAGAATACGTTCTCTACTCAATCCTTTGAAGAAAAAATTCACGTTAAAACATTTGAAAGACCTGCTAATAATAGCATTGTTCACAGAGCCAAGGTTGTGAAATTCGAAATGCCCATTTCTGCTTTCCTTGCCTGTTCAAGAGTAATGATTCCTAGTCAAAAAGAGGCGTAAAGCATCTAGGCCATTTGAAAGAATGTGTAAATAAGCATATATTGAGTAGGAAACACTTGAGTAACGTTGTGGATCTCACTACTCCTGCTGCAGTAAACATTGGTGTACAGCTCAGTTCTGCATATAGCGAGACTCTTAAACTAAAAGAGGAGGAAATCGAAAGAAATAAGTATATTTTATCGAAAATAATAGACTGCATTATGCTGTTTGGTGCATTTGAATTGGCATTAAGGGGACACAACGAGACAAAAGAATTTGAAAATTCTGGACTATTTTTAGGAATTATTAACTTACCAGCTAGTGTCGGCAGTGCTGTAAAAGATCACATGAAGACAAGTACTGTTGCTAAATGGATGTCAAAAATAACACAAAATGAATTGAAACAATGTATGCTGACGCCTGCCACAACAAATTAAAGAACTGAAACAGACAGTTTATAGCCTTAATGGCAGATGAGATTACAGATGTACAAAATCATTGCACATTGCACTGCTGTCATGAAGGGAATAACAAATGGTGTACAGTCTAAAATAAGAGAACATTACCCTCTGGCACATTATGTACACTGTTATGCCCGTCAGTTAAATCTCTTAATGGAGAAACCTGCTTTGCAAAACAAATCAGCAAGAGTGTTTTTCTCCATCCTATCAGGATTTCCTGCTTGTTTTCTCAAGCTTGCTCCAGCATATGTCAGTTCTCAGACAAATAATGTGAACATATTGCTGCCAGTTTTGCCACTAGATAGAATTTTAAGTCCTGGACAGTAAGTTGTACTTTTGAAAATAGAGAAGCACTTATTGAATGTCTTCTTGCACTTAAGGCTTCTTTATCAAAAGACATGGGAAGAGAAGCAAGAGGGCTAAGGCACAACTTGCAAGACAGCAAATTTCTGTTCTGGTTAGATTTCTTTCACCGTTTAATGCCTCATGTTAATATCCTATGCAACCAACTGCAGATGAGGAAAACTGATTGCATTAATGCAGATGATCAATGGACTATGCAAGAATTTGTATACTGCCTCTACTGACAAAGATCAACATGATTTTAAGCAGAAGCAATGGGATTGCAACAAAATCGCTGACGTTAAAGAGGTGTGCGACCACATCACAATAGAGGCAAAATGCCGGTTTGACTCAATATCTCATCTTGATGTGTGTAAGGACTTACACACAGAACATTTTGAAGAATATTCGCGAAATTTTCCAGAGCATATTCTAGACTTGACTGTAATGACATATCCCATGCTAAACAGGAACAAACTAAAATCAGAACTTTAAATCATTTATGAAAGGCCAGAATTCATCATGGAAGTGGGGCATTACCACTACTTAAGATGCTCTATTCAAACAATCTGGTTGAAGCTTTAGATGAAATAGCAGATCTCCTGAGGATTATCGTCAGATCCCTATGACTACGGCAGAAGCAGAGCATTGCCTTTCTTCACTAAAGCGGATCAAGTGCTTCCTAAGGAACATCATGAAGCAGGACCAACTCTTGGCACTCACCATGCTCTCTGTAGAAAAGAAACTAGTTTTGAGCATCAAAGGTCATTAGCATGTTTGCCAGCATGAAAAATCGTCGGGCCGATTTACTGTTATAATGAGAAACAGATGAGTACATTTACATTACCACTGTATGAGCATGCAGCACACTATCCATTAAATCCATGAGCTGCCACTGGTGCCAATAGAATAAAAGCTATGAGCATGCAGCACACTATCCGTTAAATCCATGAGCTGCCACTGGTGCCAATAGAATAAAAGCTTCTTGAATGATATGTAAACTGAAGAATAAAACAGGGATATGGATTAAACCTTTTCCCTTCTGGAGGCAACTCTGCCTTAAACAGTTTTAATAAAGTAATATAATAAGTATAACATAATTTATATAATATAAAATAATAAAAATGTGTTTTAATGGATATAAGGGACAGAAAGATGTAGTAGAAATACTTTTACATGCAATAAGAATGAATAATGAAGAATGTACACACATATGCATTGTAATATGGTAGTTATGAAATTAGTACTCCTTCGTTTCAATATGTTTGTTAACATTTTTTTCCTGTGTTTCTTATTGTGGCTGTAACAGCATAGTAACCTCACCTGACTCAAGATATGCAAATAATCTTGCTTATCAGGATTTGTATATTAAAATTTGGGATACATTTGATCTTTAAATGTCTAAACCAACTGTACTCTAATAAAGCCCGCCTCGGTAGCGTCTCTGCCTCACATTCAAGAGGTCGCAAGTTTGTATCTCACTTTGGGTAAGTTATCCAGATAAGGTTTTTCTCCAAGGTTTTCCCCTATCCTGAGAAGACCAATGTCGGGTAACTTAAAGCTCTATGGACCTCGGGCTCATTTGAGCATCATTTCACCCATTTCACTCATTCGCTGTCCGATATGACATTACGTTGGAGGACGTTTAAAAAAAAAAAAAAAATGTGTACTCTAACTAGCAGAGAAATTTAGTAATTGCATTCAGTTTACGTTTTAGAATGGGTAAATGCTTACACTAATTCAAGCTCATGCATAAAAATATTAATGTGACACTTAAGTCCAAAGCCACTACTACAATCATAAACATCACAATTTATATTTTATCAAATGATTTAGTGTGCTTTTTGCTGGGTGCATAAGCAACTTTGTGGTTACATTACAGCATCAAAGTTGAAAATCCCATATTTTTGTGAACTGGAAGTGTCTCATGGATGATACAGTGAAATAGGGTTATAAGCATTGTTTGTAAAATTTTGGCATCGCAGTAATTTCATAATACAAAGCATTCATTGAATCACTTCGCATACTGGAATCATGGATATCAACATTATGATGACAGCAGTACCTTTTTATTACTTTTATGGAAAGAGGAGAACAAATAGATGTGTGTACTGCAGAATAATAATGCTGTTTAAAGTTATTCATTAGCCTACATGGATTTTTCTATTGCAGTGCAACACTTTGTAAGCTCTACATGTACAACTTTTGCACTTTTTGTTTACAGATCAGAGCCTCGGGATTCGGCCTGCAACGAACCTATTGAAAATGAAGAGGAAATCCTTGGATCCGACGAAGATGAGCAAGAAGATCCACGTGATTATTGTATAGGTAATATCTTGTATTTATAAAATATTATTGCAAAATCTGTATACCAATGATGAACTCTTTTAAGTACTGAAGCACAGTACAGTAGACCCTTGTTAATTCAAAATTGGATAAACTGAAAAGTCGGTTAACCTGTACCAGCTATTTGGTCTCAGCCGAATTACATCCAAAAATGTACTGCTTAACGTGAATTTCAGATTATTCATACTATGAACTAAAATTTGTTCCCTCATTACATATTCTATATCAGACATGGGGAGACTTAAGGGAAGGAAAAGATAACAAAGTTCACCCACCCCACTTTTTGCCGATCAGACTGTGGGTGTTGACCTATAAAGGAAGTTAACATGCTCTGTGTTCACTGCATCTAGGGATGTGCAAAACTAATGTTGACATGACATTACTGAACATGCCTATAATAACTAAGCCCCGGCACTAAAGCCCATGAAGAGCCCTAGCTCCTCAATTGGTCCCCCCCCCCCCCCCCGAACTAACGAGGCTGAGTGCACCCCGTGCCAGACCTTCCAAAGGGGATAAAATCCCCATGCTGGTACCAGGGATCAAACCCATGTCCTCCGCGTCAGAGGCAAGTGCGCTACCAACTGCGCTACGGAGGCGGTCGAACATGCCTATAATACCTTATTCAAAACTTAACATAAAATAAGTTTACTCCACCCGCCTTAAATTCAGACCTTGTATTCCTCCAAAATAACCTGGTGTTCATATCAGCTGCCACTAATACAAATGCCACATGAATTCATGCGTTGTGTTTATGATGCACAGAACAATATTTACTCAGGAGTTTTAGGAATAGTGCTGCTATCAAGTTACATTCAAGTAGTCCTAGTAGTCCTTACCAGGGTTATCATACCTCTTGAAAACTCACAGATAATCACCAATATTTAAGGTATATTTTATGATGTGCTTTGGTTTCAGTGTATCACAGGTTAGTTGTTGACGACTTGTGTTTATATCAAGTTGGGACCTAAGAGTGATTATAGCTACATTAACTAAGTTTGAATAAACCATACTCTTAAAAGCGATATATATGGAGTATTACATTCTTGCTAGTTACATGTTGCAGAACGGCTGTATTGTTTTTACTGATGAGGTTATCTATATTAGGTATGTATGATACTGTTCTTACAGACATAAAGCTCACAAAGGATTTTCATCTCTGAGATGAATACACACAAAGTATGTTTAACCTGGTTAAGTTTAAAAAAAAAGTGTTCACAGATATAGGTAGATGAAAATATAGACATCATTTGTGCTGCAAAATCATGTGACATGGGAAACTTTTCATCGGACAATGATTCACAGAGTTCAATGCCTTTTTTATATGCCATTTTAATTAGAGTACTGTTTTGTAAGTGAATTAGCTCTAAATGCAGAGTATTGGGAGCTATGGCAGCCCTAAAGGAATGGGATCAGTGAATAATCACATTTCTTCTCTTCTTCTTTCCTTTTTCTTTACCTGATTACACTCCCCTTATGTAGGACATCAACCCCTTAGAACTCACAAGCCTATGCCTAGAGTCAGACACCTGTCGGGGAGCAGAGGAACCCATGGACCAGACAGAGTGAAGACCAGGAAGTGGGTGGTCAGCCCAGCACCAGGTATGAGAGTGAGGAAGAGGATGATACGAAATGCAGACAAAGTGGATAAATGGAAAGGGGATGATGGAGCAGCTGAAGTAATATACGCCACTGATTGTATCCTTTTTGTATAGTTGTGTGTGTTTTCTAATTGTGACTTGGTCTATTACCTTGTTCTAAGTTTTATAGAAGTGCTCAAAATGTTAGTATAAAATACTGTTAGTCAGTGATATTGAGAATCTGAAACGTTATTTTTTATCCTATTCAGTTTACAGTGAGGACAGATGGAGCACTGTTGTTACAATCATAGAAAATACCTTTTTCCCTTTCACCTATAGAAGGTGCTAGTGATTAAAGTTAAAGCGCTTTGGTAATAGCTGTTACCTTGAATTTCCATTTTAATTTTATTTTTAACTACTCTGATAATGTTCATTCACATAACAGAGTTCTTTCTTTGTCTTAACAACATTCTGCCCACCACTTCTGTTTCATGTTCACTTTCTAGTTGCCAAAACATTTAGAAACACTTTCTATCCTTTGATTTTTGGAATTCTACTATATAGCACAGAATTTTATCTGAAGATATTTCCAGAATATAATATAATATAATATAATATAATATAATATAATATAATATAATATAATATAATATAATATAATATAATATAATATAATATAATATAATATAATATAATATAATATAATATAATATAATATAATATAATATAATATAATATGATATATAATATGATATATAATATATAATATATAATATATAATATATAATATATAATATATAATATATAATATATAATATATAATAGATAATATATAATATATAATATAATATAATATAAAATATAATATATAATATAATATATAATATGTAATATATAATATAATATGTAATATATAATATATAATATAATATAAAATATATAATATAATATATAATATAATATAATAGTTATGCTTCCTTTGTAATATTTAATCTGCTTGACCATACTTTTTACTGTACTTAGCCACTAAAATTCTTCCCTTCTAATTTATTTGTTTAATTTTGTGTAGTATTTTAAAGTATTCTTATAACTAAAGCTGCTGTACATATTTGTTGATTGCAGGAGGCTATCATCCAGTGAAAATTGGAGATCTATTTCATAACCGTTATCATGTAGTCCGCAAACTTGGCTGGGGACATTTTTCCACTGTCTGGCTGTGCTGGGACCTTGGGTAAGTCAGTTACAAAAGAACATTTAATTTTATATTTTATATTCTGCATATATGACGTAATACATATTCAAACTCAAAGCATGCAGTGCATTTTATCCCCCCCACCTTTGCTGTTTCTGGATGGTGTCTGTTAAATAGCAAATAGACTAGGAGGTTCACTAAACAATATAAGTATAGAAAATTCTGCAAAGGAACTGTACAGCCACTTGCCTTAAGGAATCAAATGTTTGGAAGATAACCAAAAACTAAAGGTAACAAAGTCATACCTAGTAGATAATGTATTCTACTCAACTGAAGAATTTAAAAGTGCATGTAGTCAAACGTAAGAACAATTTATGTACCATATTACACCATCATTCCTTGTAAATGTTCAGCCACATTAATGATCATACATTATAAATAACATCACGTCTTGACAATACCATGTAATATTTTTACAAGTGGTGAATAAACAAACAGAATAAACAGAAAACACATGCCATTGCATGAATACAGAAGATGAAGTTGAGAAAACTTTTTCTCTTAATGTACGTACTGAGATATCCAAATGAAAGTCCATTTTTATGGGCTTTCAGTTCATGGTCTATAAGCAGGCATTGTCCATTATGTTTCACCCAATTCTGCATTGATCATCTTCAGAGGACTCATCTAGGAACCAGTAGTGGTCAAACCATCTTCAGTTATACAGTGAGAGGTTAAGACTATCTCCCAGTCACTGATTAATCATTGGTTCTCCATTCACTTTGCCCCTACCACTGCAGTCCCCTCTAATGCTTTCCATTGTAGTACATTGTTGTGTTATTTGTCTTTTTATAGGTTTGGTATGTATCCAAGCCTTGTGTATCCTGCTAATGTCTTTCTCCTGGTTAAAATTGTTTTTATGTTTGGATATCTCTATAGCTTCATGTTAAACTTGAGAATGCTCAATGCAGAATTGGGCAAAATGTCAGAAACAGTACCTACTTCTAACCAGACTACAAGCAAAGAAAAAAACAGCACTTCATTTATTCCTCTTAACTTATTTCGTTGTTTAATTATTCATATATTGAAGTAAAAGCAAATGTGAAAATTTAGTGTTACATAGTATTTTGTATCCAAAAGTTCCTAAATTAATCTGGCATTTAAAACAATAGGTGCAAGAAACCTAACTTATGTAAGTGCATAACAATAGAGTTAGGAGAGTTACTAATTCAATTTCCAAATGTGTAGAAACTTTTATTGGTACAAGATTCATGTTGACAGCATTGGAGGAACATCACCTGACTTGTTGGTTAGTATGCAGTTCAGATCATTGCACCTGTAATAAAACACCAATAGTTGTTTTCTGTTCATTATCTGATATTTTATCATGGAAAAGACAGCAGAGCACTAAATGATTTTTGTGATTCTAAAGTAATGTCTGCTGTTTATTCTTTGACTACTGTTAATTAATCTTATTAAAATTTGTCATTTCTTTCAACTTTTGTCTTTTGATTTACTTATTTCACCAAATTCTCTTATATTTTCCATTTCCCTAAGTTCATTATTATTCTATTGCATCAAAGCTCTGAGGCTTTCACAGCCAGTGTCAATACTAGATACAGTATAATTCGGGCTTGTAGGCCATGGTCTACTAGGCTCCTCCTTCTTCCCAGATGTTTCATCTGCGACTGTGGCAGACATCCTCAATGGTAGCAAGGTCAAAGTATCCTGATGGGGATTTCAACAACAACTGTGCTGATTGCTCCGTGGGCTGCAGTATTTATATCAGTGGGCTGAACTTTTGTTGGCAGTGTACTGGCGTCTGATTGGCTTGAGTGGAGTTCCCACTGCCCACCTGGACCAATCACAACAGACTTCCCCTCCAGCCACTGATATAAATACTGCAGCCCATGGAGCAATCAGCACAGTTGCTGTTGAAATCTCCACCAGGATACTTCGATCTCGCCGCCACTGAAGATGTCTGCCACAGTCACAGACAAAACGTTTGGGAAGAAGGAGCCCAGTAGACCATGGCCAACAAGCCCGAATTACACTGTATCTAGTATTCTATTCCATTCTAAAATTTATTTTCCACTCATTTTTTCCAATGTTTCATGATCATTGACTAATAATTTCCTACATCTCACTGATTCACTTTCTTCTTATCTCTTCATCACTTTCACTACCTTTCCTCATTAACTTTCACTTTTTTTACGATACCTACTTGACTTTATGTCTAAAATTTTATTTCCATCCCTCCTACCAATGCTGAACATGGTTAACTTAATCACTTGTTCTTCCTGATCACATTGAACGGGGCACCATTTTCCTCTTTTTTTATTTGGTTTCATATATATATATATAAACACTTTTTCACTATATGATACCTACTTTTGTGAATTCTTATTTTTCCAAATACGTGTTGGTCTTTTCTGTTCACCCTTCTTCCATTCCATTCCACCTATATAAGTAATGCCTATTTTTCTATCCTCCCACTCCAACTGGTTATACCGGACATTTTCTTGTTCTGGCACATACAAAATAGGAATAAACATATTCCTCTCCTCTGGGAGGACAGTAATTACATGCCTTTTTCTGGAAGAAAATGATAACAAATTGCACCAGTTCGTGCATGCACATTTTATTCTTATGTGAGGTTCCTCATTAAAAGCTTACAAATTGCCAAGTGAAGTTTGTTTCTGAATCATACTGGTATATACAGGTTTCAATACCTATTACAATATCTGATATGTGGTTTCGAATCTTTGGATGTGTAACAGCAACTTTATGTCCAGGCTTACTTGATAGTCTGAAGACAGTAAATGCAACATCCATCACATATCAATCTCTCTTGCACAGAGGTGTTCATGCAGGATAGCATCAACTGATTGTGAAGTGCTGTAAGAATTCACTTTTGTGTTGCTGTGATGTTTGTGGATGTGGCCTATGCTTGTTTTCTACAGATGCTGAACTTTCTTTAGTCACAGCAATGACAACTTCATTGCTGTGACTAGTTTTATCTTTAACAGATGTAGTGCTGCACCAAAATTTTGCAAACACTCAAGTGATTGTACTTTTGTAATCAACTTTTAAAATCACAAAAATCAAATAAGGAAAAATTGAAGCTATTAACAGTGAAGCAACAAGATTCTAAAGTAAGAACAAATTAGAAACTAAAAACTTCACTTATCTTATTGTTTTGGTGCTAACCCTGGGGTTTCAAGCTGTGTCCAGCTGTGTCCAGAGGGCTGTCCCAACAACAGAAGGGCTGGGGCCCAAGTTCAAGGACAGCCCAAGATGTATATGTTCTAGTATTCAATAAATTCATATTCTTGTGCCAGAAGTGAAAGGTGACCAAAGACATTTTTCTGAGGTGTTCTCATATACCATGATAATCTACCAGCACACACTGTGATGTGAGCAGCTGAATAACCAACCAGATGTCCAGGGCATTACTATCCTGCCTACATTCCTGACCTAATTCCATATAATTTGTTTTTATTCCTCAAAGTAGAAAAACCCTTTGGGTTATCATTTGGCAATGCAGAAAAAATTGTTGAAGCTTACAGATAAGAAGTTGCAATCATACCAGAAGAGAACTTTTGTGCTTCATTTTCTAAGGATACAATGCTGAATGGACCATGAAGGAAGGAACTTTTAAAGGAGTATGATGATTATTTTGAAGTTTTCACTTTTAGGCTTTTGCACACCAATAGGTTATGTTAGTAAACCTCATAAACACAGCTTTTCTTTAAGATTTTTGTTGGAAGTGTTTTTTAAACCCAAACTGTTCTTGTAACTTCAGTTTTACCAACTGTTTCTTCAGTTATGTGCTTTTTCAACTGATTTGGTGATAAATAATAGTGGTAATTTTATAAATAACAAAACTGAAAGCTTTGTTAAAATCTAAAATAACCCAAAGTAGCTCATAGTCACCTCAGGAGTCAGGTATAGCCTACAAAACGCTGTTCACCCGTTCTGAGTTTATAAATCTATTATGGTTAGTAAAAATGTATTAACAAATTTTTTAATATCCTTAGGGCCAAACGCTTTGTTGCACTAAAAGTGGTGAAGAGTGCCTCGCACTACACAGAAACTGCTCTGGATGAAATTAAGTTGCTCAAATGTGTAAGTAAAGTATTTCCATTTGTGTATATGTGTTTTTAGAAGTATTCAATAATAAAGGTGTAGCTAAGAATTATGGCAATTTATCACAACAATATATTGCAATTTACTGTATTAAAAGTGTATTAACTTACTGTACCAGTCAGTTTTATTAGAACGTCTTTCCAGCTTAGGAATAGGTATAAGAAATAGAGACCCACATCCTGGGTATTGCTCATAAGGCAGTTATAATATCTTAAGTCTTAATTATGTGGAACTGGAAATTGTATGAGCTGGGTGAAAGAAAAAAGTTAAGAAGCTTGATTTGAGTTGCTTTTGAACAACTGTCATAAATTATTAATAGTGGCCCTCAGCCATACAATACAAAGTAATAATCATTTTTAAGGCAATGCATCTGTGAAATTGAGAAAATCTACAGTTTATTACTGATTTCTTTGAGTGTTTTACCATATGCTCAGAACATAAATATATAGTGCACACAAAGCTTTAGCAAGCTCTGTCAAGCTGTTGTTAAGATATGAATTTTTTATTCATAATTAATCACATTTTGATATGGTAATAAGAAATGCTCCCAAATATTTAATTTAAGCTTAGTAGACAAACTAAATTGTTATTCTAATTAGTTTAAGAGAAACACATTTTTTGTGCACATGTTAATATTTCAACTTTTTCAATGCAAATTATGGAAAATAACTAATTTTAGTGGAACTATATAATATTTTTTACCTAGTGCACAACAATTTTAAACCTGTAATTCCTGAAGCTGTTCTGATAATTGCAAGCTAATAAGTAAAGCTCAGATTTCTAAGCACAATAAAATAGTAAAATAAGCAAGCAAACGAGCATGAAAAATTATGAAAATAAGCACCAAATTAAGCAAAAGCTATTATATGCAAATATGATGATAAACAGTTTCACAGAACTCTTACCTTATTGAAGGCTTTTACAGTACATAACGAAGGTCATCTTGAGATTTCCCTGTGTAAAACCCCTGCGTCTATCAGTAAAAAAATTATTTGTATAGTGAAAATGTTCTTTCAACGCCGCATGACGTCACAGGAGCATGAAAATGGCACTACAGTTATTCTTCAGTGAATTTCTATTCTGTATGTGTTTCTTCAACAGAAAGCCTTTTAAAAATTTTACACAGTATTTTGTAACACCTGATTGAGTTTGTTAAATGCAATTTTTGTAGCCCCATGTGTTTCTGATGACAATGTTACTGAAATTTCATCAATCTGAGAAAGTAAATGTTCCAAGGAATTATTTTGGGCTTCCAGCTGCTTTAAAACTTCAGGTAGTTTGGAGAAATACCATTCTTGGACAACACACTCCTGCTTGCAACTCAGGGAATCACCGTCCTTGTCCATGATATCACTGCGATATCTCAGGTGATAACCGACTGATGAGTTGACTCTACCCAATCGCAGCAAGTTTTTTCTCCTTGCAGTATTATTTGGCAACACATGGCTATGCCCTTGCATGTAATATGCCCTTAAATGGGGCATGCATGTAAATGCCCTTACGCATGTAACTGAGAAAATAGTGAATCACTAATAAATCATGACAGATAACTGTGAAATATACAGTTGAAATTTCCAGTTTTGAGTAAAATATGCTGCTTTAATTAAAAATTGTAAAATAAGTAAGTAAAATTGTTTTCCTGCAAAATAAGCATAAATAAGCACAAACAAACATAGTTAAAACTGCTCATCTAGGTGTGGCTTACGAATTTTTACCTTTTTGCTTAACCTTGAAAGTGTGGAAAAACTTGAGCATTTTGCTTAGAAATCCGGGCTTTACTAATAAGTCGTCAATCTGTGGCCAAGAAGCATTTTAAATAGTGAAAAATGTTGAAAAGAAGGAATCAAGGAAAATGGAATGTAAAGATCAATGCAGTACTTTACCTAGGTCCAATTAAAGGGCCATTTGTGGCTTTAAAATTATTGATTCTAAAAGAACATAGCATGAAAACACAAGTTATAAGTGTAAGAATCAAAAAATCAAAAAGTTTCACATAGATTACCAAACTTCACTGATGCATTACCTTAACATGAGACATGTCAGATGAAAGGATTCAGTTAACTTTATTTTATTTTGATGTTTAATGATGCTATCAATTGCCAGGATCACACTTTCAATTGCCAGGATCACACTTTCAATTGCCAGGATCACAGTAGCATCACTGGTGTGCCAGTATGGATTCATTTAACTATTTTATTGGTTTAAATAGATAAATCAGATATAATGTTCAGTATTGTAAATTATGTATATCATTACCAATATAATAGACAACAAAAACTGCCAAAATATTAGTTAAGCTTTGTTATTCCTTCATCAGCAGTGTGTAGAGATTTCCTTTTTTATTTAATGGACATTAAATGACAGTGACTGTTGCAATCTAAGGACGGTTTTAAAACAGTAACCTCCACGGAGATTGAAAGTGACTTTGAAAAATTGTTGTGCATTGGTTTTTGTGTGTGTGTGCGTGCGCGTGTGCGGAGGGGGGGGGGGTGTAACATATTTTACTTAAGGATAGAAAATACTTTTACCTTCTCTACCACACACATATGGTAGGTAGAATTGCTTTGCATGCAAAAATTTTATATCAAGAATTCACCAGAAATAAATGTTTTCATGCCTGCTGAATAAAAAAAAAATGTTTTTTTTAAAAATATTTTATTGCATTTTTTATTTTATTTTCTCAATTATCTGATTAATGTATATAAAAGGTACTTGCATAACAAAATACTATCCATGAATTTTATGGAATAGCTTGTAAGGTCCTCTTCATTCAGAAGTAATTTTGTATAATCTTGTATAACAGATACATATTAAACAATAGATGAATGTTTGTTACACAAATATGTAGAGCTCTTTAAAACACAGTTTATTTAAAAAACTTTCTGTATCCTCAGCTTTTTCTGAGATATCTGTTATTGATAGTTTCATTGTTTTAATATTTTGTCTTTCTTTCAAAGTCCTGTGAATATTCAAATGTTTCTTACAGTTGGGTGGAAAGGGCATGAAATTTTGAGGTCTGCATTTGGTGTTAACTTCTTAAACATTTCTCTATCAGTATTCCCTTTGTTTGTTTTTATGTGTGTATAATGAAACATGGAATGTAGCTATTTCTGTTAAGGTTAAACTTAAGTGGATAGAAAAATAAGCTTTCATAAGAATAGTTTACTTACCCACCAATAAATGATTGAGTGTAGAGAATGTGTGTGTAACCCTCAGACAAGGGTAAAAATGGCCAACCATAATTATTACTATTTGCTGACAACATTCTTCATCTGCAGGTGAGAGAAGCAGATGTGCATAATGCCAAGAGGGACAAAACTGTACAGCTGCTGGATGATTTCAAGATCAGTGGTGTTAATGGAACTCACGTGTGCATGGTGTTTGAAGTGCTAGGACACAATCTTCTAAAGCTGATTATTCGCAGCAATTACCAAGGGATTCCCATACAGAATGTAAAAACTATCATCCGACAGGTAAATTGAAAACTATGAATCAGTTGTTAATGTGAGGTTTCTTGTAACAAATTACAAATTATTTATATTTCAAATTTTATTTTTAAGTTATTGCATACAATAATTTTCTTTTATTGATTTTCATAATTTTATTCTTGAAGATAATCTATTAACTTAGGCTATATCTACTTAGTACATACATAAAGTAATCAGATATGACAGATTAAGGGAAAATTTAAAATATCAGTACCATTGTTACTATACTATTAATTTTTTTTTTTTTGGTGGGGAGAAAGGCTACTTACGCCCTAACCGCATGCGTGCATGCGAGTGTAAGACTCCTACCCTGGCTTCGAACCCGGGCAGCCTACTCACTAAAAAACCCCACCGGAAGACATTTCATTGCAGAGCTGTATTAGGGCTTCTGCGCGTTCAATGGTGATGAATGAGAGTTGCCTGCCGGGGGCAGTAACAGCTGGTAATTACAGAAGAAATGCCCTGTCTTGCAGGGGAGAATTTGATGAGTGATTGTGGGTATGATGGTCGGGTCCCGCATTTGCACCCCGGTCAGTGACGTAAAGTTTCATGCTGGCATGCAGTGCATGCGAGCGCGTCAACGATGAAATCCCGGGCTGCAGTCATGATCAAGTCCTGGCTACAGCTTGGGGAGTTGGAGGTGACAGTGATAATGAAATTTATAGTAGTTTTGCTTATAACAAACTTTATAGTGGTTTTACTTATTCTATGTTAGGCGTCCCTAGTGGGAGCCTCGTCTGTGCTTGGCGTCCACATTGGGAGCCGTGTCAGTGTTTGGCATCCTTGATGGGTGCCGCGTCTGTTTTTCTTTGCGTTTCCGGGTGTCGCCTGGTCGTCTGGAGTGCACACTTGGCGGGCAGTCTGCCTGAAGTGCAGGTGCGAGCCAGTGCCACTCCCGAGGGGGCCCTCTCCCCTGGGACCGCCTTGGCTAGGTAGCGCAAGGTCTTGGAGGGCACTGTGGGAGATAGACGTCACGTGGTATGTCTGTAAAATAGAGGCAAAGTCAGTGGATTAGCTTAATGTATGAGGTTGTCAAGGTGATCGTTTATGGCGTCGTCTATGTCTGGGTTGGTTAAGTTTCTGTCAAAAAGGGATAGTGGTCTCTTGTGTTTGTCGATGGTTGTTTCGTATTGTCCAAGTGCAGTGATGAGTGTATTGTGGTGTGATGGGATTTTATTGTATAAGTCGAAAGCTAGTTTTTTAATAAATTGTTCTATCGTGTGCATGTGTAGGTCTTCGTGCAGTTTTTTGGATGGTGCTAAGTATGGGACTTTTGCTACTATACGTAGTATCTTATTTTGTAGTTGTTGAATTCTTTTGATATGTGTTTTTGCCGCGTAGCCCCAGACCGGCGCCGCGTACGTCAGTATGGGCCGTATAAGCGTTTTATAAAGTATTAGGCCCATGTCGAGCTGTAGGGTGTTACTGTAGTTGATTAAGGGATACAGCTTGCTCAATTGAGCATAGGCTTTTCTGTGCACTTCCTCTATGTGAGGGCGCCAGGTGAGACCCGGATCCATCACTAGACCTAAGTACGTTACTTTATTGGTTCAGGTGATGTCATTGTTAAAAAGTTTTAGCGGTTGCAGTCCATGCCTCGGGTGGTAGTGTTTTCTGCGTTTTGTGAACATTATAGCTTTACTCTTAGTGGCATTGACTTTTATTCGCCATTGGGCGAGCCAGGGCTCCAGTTGATCCAGTGATGTCTGGAGGTTTCTGCGTACGAATACAGGTTTACCTGATTTAGTCATAATCGTCGTGTCGTCAGCATACAGGAGATATGTTTTGTTCGCGCTTTTTGGGATGTCGTTTATATAGATATTAAATAAAAGCGGCCCGAGTATACTACCCTGAGGGACACCCGCCAGTATTGGGCGGAGTGTGAACTTTGCATCGTTCGCTAGCGAGGAGAAAGATCGCCCGCGCAAATAGTTCACTGTTAGTTTAATCATTGTGTCCGGGAATTTAGTGTTTATCATTTTTCGTATCAGTCCTGCATGCCACACGCGGTCGAAAGCACGCTCTATGTCAAGTAGAACGGCTCCCGTTGGCTAATTGAAATTGAAGCCTTTCGTAATGTATTCGGTGGCACGCAGGAGTTGCAGTGTGGTTGAGTGGTTGGCCCTGAAGCCAAATTGTTCGGGAATTAAAATGTTATGTTTTATAATAAATGCATTAAGACGTTTTAGTTTTACTTTTTCAAGAAGTTTGCTCATCGTGTTAAGCAGGCTAATAGGCCCGTAGTTCTGTGGGTTCGCATTATTTTTGCCTTTCTTCGGGAAGTGTAGCACATTTGGTGTTTTCCACCTATTTGGGAAGCAGCCGTGCAAAAGGCAGAGGTTGAATAGTTTCGTTAGTATTTCGAGTGCGCTGGCCGGTAAGTGTTGCAGCGCAATGTTCGGGATTTTGTCTGGCCCTGGTGTTTTTCTTTTCGGTAAATGTCTGATGATCCATTTGATTTAGCAGGCATGTGTTTTTCTAATTCTGTTGTGCGTTTGCCTTTCATGTATGTTTTGAACTACGGTTTCAGTTTCGTTTACAAATACTGGTAGTGATGGTGTTATGTTTGGTTTGAGTGTATTTTCTAATGCATCTGCCAGTGCTTCTGCTTTCTCTTCATCCGTGGTTGCGATATGTTGACCCACGTGAAGAGGGGGAATGGAGATCTTGTTCGGGTGAGACATTTTGCTATTCTCCATACTGTGTTGGTGCCCGGATTTAGTGACTGTAATGTATTGTTCCACTGGGTGGATATAACAGTGGATGTTCGCTCGCGAAGTTGTTGGTTCAGTGTTTTGAGTTGGTTCTGAAGTGTCGGATGTCAGTGCTGCTGCCATTGTCGCCTGGTTCTATTTCTTTGTTTAGTAAGACGTTGTATGTCTGTTGGCAGGCGTACGATTGTTTTCTTTTGCCGCTGTAGTGGAACTACCACCATTGTGGCATACTGTATTGCTTTTTCCACCTTTTTGGTAGCAGCATCTATATCCTCAATTGAGTCAACTTTAATGTCCAACATTTGGGCATCCATACTATTTTAATCTTTAAATCCTTTAAATATTACACCAAAGGGTTCTAACTCTGGGATGTAGATCATATCAGGAATAACATTTATTGTACATTGGATGGACTTCATTATTTACATATTAGCTCTGGTGAAGTTTCAGAGGACTCAATTTTACATAACATACAATTAATTGCAAGAATAGTGCAAACATGCTTCCTTAGAATATTGAGCCCGCCTCTGTAGAGTGATGGTTAGCGTGTCTGCCTCATGTTCAAGAGGTCGCGAGTTCGAGTCTCGCTTAGGGTAAGTTATCCGGGTAAGGTTCTTTTTCTGATGTTTTCCCTACCCTGAGAAGACAAATGTCGGGTAACTTAAAGCTCCATGGACCTCGGGCTCATTTGAGCATCATTTCACCCATTTCATTCATTCACCATCCGATATGACACAATGAGTAATGTTCTTGTTTTGTAATTGTATTATGGTTATTTTTCTTAATATAGTATCACTAAAATTTGAAGCCTATAACATACCTTCACCAAGCTTAATTTTCCCTCCAGAGGAAATCAGCTGTATTCACCACTATGTGCTTTTGTTGTACAGGTACTTGAAGGTCTTGATTATTTACATACTAAGTGCAACATAATTCACACAGACATAAAACCAGAGAACATTTTGGTATGTGTGGAGGAAAGTTACATAAGGAAATTGGCTTCAGAAGCAACTCAGTGGCACAAGATGGGAATGAAACTGCCAGGATCATTAGGTGAGTATCGCTAAAGTTATTCATCACCAGATATGCAGTAAAGAAGAGAAACAGAAATAGAAAATCGTGTTCTAAAGTTACTGTTGTCTTAATAATATGTACTCGTATTTTAAGTGGACTTTATCGAATAGTAAGACTGGAATACAATGTGATAAAGTTCAAGCTGGACATTTGTTTTACTGCACTTTGTAATTAAATTTCTTGCATGCTTTAGTAATTACAGGTGAAACTATATATTGTTGCAAGCAATGATGAATTCAGGGGGTGGTCCAGGGGGGAAAATCCCCCCAGGAATTAAAAAGTCCCCTGAGAAATTCATATCTATTTGTAAATGTATATATCATTAACATTCTCTATCTCCACCTGCCCCCCACCTGTCAAGCTTAATATCTCCCCCCCCCCCCCAGAGGAAAGTGGCTGTATTCATCACTGGTTACAAGTTTGTTGTAGTGCCTTTTCCCCTTGTTTTAAGGATCAGCTCTTTTGAGTAGTACCTCTACCCATTTTTCCATCTCTTTTCAGCTCTCTGTCAATACTGAGCATACTGCAGTTATTACAGCATAATAAAAATGCTCATTAAGTCCCAGTTGTGTAAAATTAAACATGAAAGATTAATGTACACAAGCTCTTCTTTTTTTTTTTTTTTTTTTTTTTTTTTTTCCGTTCAAAAGCTGTTTCTAGTTCTTTTAGAAAGGCATTGCGAGTCAACATTTTAAGTTTATTAGGCAGGCTGTTGAATAAGGTTCAATTGTTAGGGAAACTTCCAATGGCATTTTGTTGAAAGTGGCTTCATAATTACTACTTTTGTACTTGTTATACTTATAGCATTGTTTGTTTTGTGTAAACTCTTCTTTCCATTTGGCAAACATAATTACTTTATACTCATCAGGTTGTATTCAACACCTTAGATTTTACAGAAGTCCTTTTGCACAGATTTCAGTAATGTAGCCGAATACAGGCTTTTTGATGTGCAATGTTGCTAAACCATGTAAGAAATACATTACTGGACAGTGAAGTTGACAACTATGAACCAGAGAGGAACATGGGTAATGGAACAGAAGCGCAATCTAAAACTGAAACAATGATCAAATTTAAATTTTATTAGTCATAGATTCTTACAGAATACTGACTTCATCTGTATACAAGTGCAAACTAAATAGCAGAGTAATGTAAATAAAGGAGACATATCAATAGCAGAAAGTATTATGAAGTGAAGATTTCTTTTTTCCTCATTCCCTTTTAGCTGTAATTACTATTGAAAATCTGCATTTCAAATAACATTGAAATCACCAGTAATTTGTGACAGTTGTTTCCAGTAAAATCCGATGTTTAAAGCATTCCATTTGTCAATCATCTACCACATCTAACTCTTATAAAACTTTGTATTTATTTCATAAACATACATTATGATATATATTCATATTGTAGGGCTATGTGCCGTATCTCTTGCACAGTTTTGCAATTATTTCAGGTTATACAGTTTATACCTCCAAAATGCAACTTCATATTTCTTTCATGAACATAGGTATATATACGAAATATATTCCCATTTAAGGTTATCTACCTCTGTACAACTGCATGGGCTTACGATTTCATACTTGTTTTCACTCATATGGTTTATACCTCTAAAAAGCAACTTTGTATTTCTTTTATAAACATATATTTATATTCTAAAGTAAGAACAAATTAGAAACTAAAAACCTCACTTATCTTAGTAATGTTGCAAGATCTTTTTGCAACATTACTAAGATAAGTGAAGTTTTTAGTTTCTAATTTGTTCTTACTTTAGAATCTTGTTGCTTCACTGCTAATAGCTTCATTTTCCTTAATTAATATATTTATTTATGTATATACTTACATTCCCCTTCAAGGTTATCTACCTACTGCACAACTTCATAAGCTTATGATTTCATAGTTATTTCAGTTTATGTGATAGCTGAATTCATTTGCTTGATTGTAATATGAAGGGATCCTCATTTATTCTGTAATTGTGGTGCTCAGTATTACATTTGAGAGATCTTTTGGGTTGCATTGGGGATGAATGCATAAGTAAAATAGAGTTCCCTGCCTTCTAGTTACCGAAATTTGTCATTATGAATGAGAATAGAGTTTCTTGCCTTCTTCGTATCTATGTCACCTATGTACTATATTTCACAAAAGTAAATACCCATTGTCGGTCTGGGTGGCTCAGTTGGTTAGACGCTGACCTATGGATCCCAAGGTCGTGGGTTCAAACCCGGCCCAGACCGATGGTTTTTAAGTGTGCTTAAAAACGACAGCTCCATGTTAGTAGATTTACTGGCATGTAAAAGAACTCCTGCGGGACAAAATTCCGGCACACCGGCGACGCTTATGTGATCCTGGCAATTGACAGCGTTGTTAAACAAGAAAATTATTTAAAATTTAATTTGTTAATACCCATCTTCAGCGAGACCTGCGTGAAGGGACACCTAATTCTCAGGCGTACCTAAATAGATGGTATGAGAATGAAATCAGCCACATACGTATGCTTCCTTTGCTGTTCAGAGAGGATGGCAGCCATTGCCTCACCTCGCAACTTTGAGAAGCGATATTTCAGCAATCACTTTAAATTAAAGCATAAATATTACAAATTCAAGGTTACTACGTCTGAAGAAAATATGTTACTATTGGGTTCTGATTAAATAGTGGACTAGAAGTAGAAAACAATGTCAGCATTGAGCTCTTTGCTTACCAAAGTAAGCTTAATAATCCACACACAACTCCTGTGCTTAGTGTTAGCCCGAGAGCGTTTAAACACTTTAATGCGAGCCGAGAGAGGCTCCGTGAACGTGGGTCTAATCCCACCCACCGCATATTTTTTTTTCCTTCCCTTCCTTTCTGCTTTAACGGGAACATTGTTATTCATATAACCTGAGCCAAATATACTATTATACAGTATTATCATATTGAAAGATATCGATTACAATTGCTATAGACAACACAGGGAATACATCTACTTCAACTGTCAATCATTCTTCCACAAATATATAATATTTTCCTTTAAATATCCGACATTCAAATGTATTTTTCTATAAATGTCGATGGTTACTACCATAATAAAGAATTTACTACCGTCGTGGACTGTCAATACATTAGCTTACAATGGATTATAAGAAAGCACTGTATCTTGTTCATGTTAAAAAATGCACGAAAACTAAAACATTTCAGGCACAATAAAATAATGATTTTAGAAAATAAAATCCCTCGGCATTATTACATTAATTTATAATTTTTATGTTGTGATACGACAAAAGTATCATACTATACTATAATAACTCTCAAAACATCGAAGGAAAATGAATTTAGTTTATCACATACCATACGAAAGAAAATGGGGTATGAATGATCACAAAAATGGATAGTTAAAAGAACTTGATGCCAGTGATTAAAGTAGTTCATGATGTTTTAAACAGAATGCAATTCAGTTGTGGATTACCTCAGCCTGAAGCAACCTTTGGGCCTGACAGTGTTGTCATTTCGCTTATTTCCAAGGACTACACAATGTTGCCATGTGCCCATTCACTCAATTTCTAGACGTGTGCCTTTGTCCTGATTCTGAATTCCTGATAAAAAGCTCTGGAGAACTAAAGTCGCTGGTTAATTTTCCATTTCAGAAAATAAGTATGCAGGAGGTGAGGTTTGAATCATCGATGCTCAGTACTTTCAACCCCTACGCACTGCCACCCAATGACTTCGGCTATTTGTGTGTCGGGCAGGTTGTGCTGTATTCCTGTTGTATTAAGTTATATTCTCTCTCTGTAAGTTGGCAGCAAGTTTCCTTGGAAGGCGGCAAGTTCGTATCACTATTAACAAAACTATAAATACTTTGCTTTTGCTTCTGGATGTTCGTTTACACTTATTTAGGAAAAGAAGAACATTGTCTGGAACAAACATGGGTATCACAGTGTTCAGTGTGGATGGTAATATCCTTAAGTTGTTTTTATTAATGACAAACAAAAATGAAACGATTAAAGTTATATAATAATATACGTTCTCATTGATAGACATCTGAAAATACTACTGAATTCAGAACCAGGACAAAGACACACATCTAGAAATTGAGTGAATGGGCACATGGCAACATTGTGTAGTCCCTGGAAATAAGCAAAATGACAACGCTGTCAGGCCCAAAGGTTGCTTCAGGCTGAGGTAATCCACAACTGAATTGCATTCTGTTTAATACACCATGAACTACTTTAATCGCTGGCATCAAGTTCTTTTAACTATCCATTTTTGTGATCATTGATACCCCATTTTCTTTCGTATGGTATGTGATACACTAAATTCATTTTCCTTCTATGTTTTGAGTGTTATTTTAGCATAGTATGATATTTGTGTCGTATTACTGCATAAAAATTATAAATTAATGTAATAATGCCTAGGGATTTTATTTTCTAAAATAATTATTTTATTGTGCCTGAAATGTTCTAGTTTTCGTGCATTTTTTTAACATGAACAAGATACAGTGCTTTCTTATAATCCATTGTGAGCTAACGAAGTATTGACAGTACACGACGGTAGTAAATTCTTTAATATGGTAGTAACAACCGACATTTATAGAAAAATACATTTCAATGTGGATTATTTAAAGGAAAATATATATTTGTGGAAGAATGATTGACAGTTGAAGTAGATGTATTTCCTGTGTTGTCTACAGCAATTGTAATCGATATCTTCCAATATGATAATATTGTATAATAGTATATTTGGCTCAGGTTATATAAATAATTATGTTTCCGTTAAAGCAGAAAGGAAGGGGGGGAAAAAAATATGCGATGGGCGGGATTCGATCCACGTCCACAGAGTCTCTCTGGGTTCGCATTGAAGTGTTTTAACGCTCTCGGCTAACACTAAGAACAGGAGTTGTGTGTGAATTATTAAGCTTACTTTGGTAAGCAAAGAGCTCATATTCTACTTCTGGTCCACTATTTAATCAGAACCCAATAGTAACATATTTTCTTCAGACGTAGTAACCTTGAATTTGCAATAGTGATTGCAAATTCACTTCTTAGAGTGATTGCTGAAATATCACTTCTCAAAGTTGTGAGGTGAGGCAATGGCTGCCATCCACTCTGAACAGCAAAGGAAGCATACGTATATGACTGATTTCATTTTCATACCATCTGTTTAGATACGCCTGAGAATTAGGTGACCCTTCACGCGGTCTCACTGAAGGTGAGGTCTCGCTGCTTTTGTGAAAGATAGTACATGGTTTCATATTCCTCTTTTACAGAAAATCAACTTTTAAAGTATAAACTAAAATGCAAATTATATCCTATTATATCCTAAAGTACAAAATATATATGCAATATCTATTTTATTATAAAAACAAAATAAGTAGTAGGTACTTTGTGAGTGAACATTATCTCCTGACACAGTTTTGACACTGGATATGTTGCCAAATATAAAACAACAAAATAAAGTTTGGTTATACAATGACACAACTACAAAAATACTTTATAATTGTATAATATAAAGTGTGTAATGGAGACATTTCTCAAGTAAGATGTTTTATACCTTCAATCTTTCTCAGGGGATGCTCTTGCTGACTTCTTCTGTTTTCAAGGCAGTGTATAAAGAAACAATTCTGAACCCTAAAGCATGCTTTAAGTTATGGGCATTAATGCTGGCTCCTTGAGAGCCTGTATCATGTTTCACATTTGAAAATAAGGCTTTGCATATATAGATTGAGCCAAAAATTGCAGTATAAATGAGGGAATCTTGACTTGAGCTGAATAATCTTAGATATGCACTGTATCAGAGCAATGGTAAGGGTTAAATTGATTCACCAATTGCAATTTTTTGTGGCAAATTAAACAAATGACATCACCACTAAATGCCATGAAGAAGCGTTCATGAAGTATCCTAAATAATTTGTTGGCACGGAAGCCCTTTGCTGTAACAAATTTCCCTCCATGGTAAAATATTTCTGATATACCATGTGTTCTCAGACCGACCAAATGGTCCCACAGTCGCACCAGACTGGGCAAGGACCTACACGCTCTCTGTCACAGTTACTCATAAAGGACCGGCAAGTCATGGGTACAGAACACTAACTACTGTACTAACTTATATTAGACTTACATGAATCACAACACATGTTGAAATTGATGACCTTCAATGTGACCACATTCCCTATATCTCCGAAAACAATTCTGGTACACTCGCAAAAGTTCATGTTGACTGATTGCTTATATTTCTCTCATGATATTGTCCTTCAATTCTTGTAATGTGTGCAGATTTGATGCTTACACCTTATTCTTTAACATTTCCCATAAATAAAAATCACTAAGACATTTAGCACAAGCGATTAACATTTTCAAGATGTCAGCTTTTGTGTCAGCGAAACTTCTGAAACTTAAAAGTTCATGCTTTACAACCACAAGATCCTGGAAGTAAGGTTAATTGTTGCAATTGGTTTTAGCCATCTGTTCATAATGAAGACGTGGATCCACCTTTAACGTTCTTGACTGATGAAGCATGGTTTTATCTTCAAGATCACATTTCTACTCAGAACAATTTATGTGGGCTACTGAAAATCACCATATTATTAATGAAGTTCCCCACCATGTGTAGAATTATCAGTCTCGTGTTTATGACACAGAAGTTGATTCACAGTTTTATGTAAATTCTATTTTAAATATCTTTTTCCACAACTAACAAGAAATAAAAGATGGTGTGACTGGTTTCAACAGGATTCAGCTATAGCACACACTGCTGGTAATTCCATGCATAAATTGTGAAGTGCGTATGGGGATAGAATAATTAGTCAAGGATTGTGGCCATCTCGTTCCCCTGACCTATCTCCATGCAAGTTTTATTGATGGGAAACACTAAAGAATAAAGTGTATGGAACAAATATGTCATGTTACAAGAATTGAAGGATAATATCATGAGAGAAATACAGGCAATCAGTCAACATGAGCCATTGCAAATATACCACAATTGTTTTCAGACATATAGGGAATGTGTTCATGTTGAAGGTCATCAACTTCAACAACTGTTGTGATGCAGGTAGGTCTAATGCAGGTTAGTACAGTAGTTAGTGTTCTTGCCAATCCATTACACGTAACTCTGGCAAAGAGCCCGCAGGTCCTTGCCCGGTCCAGTCGATTCGGTCTGAGAATATACAGTACTTGCCTCCACTACTACCAACAAGGTAATTATAACTTATGTTGAAATTCCTGTGAAATAAGTCATGTGAAATAAAGCCATAATAGGTCATTTCAGCTGAAGGGCCTTAAGACATTGAAGCAGTCTCCTGCAATGGCAGCACAATGTGATGCAGATGGACATTCCTAGTTGAAGTGTAGGGTAGCTGTCTTTTCACACAAATCACTACCTTCTCTTGCATCCGAGCAGTCTATTTCTCAGTTAACATCATTGCTTTTTGTAGTATAAATGGCTGATAGGTTGCTGCACTTTGAAGCCTTGGAGTAAAAACTGGCAGCTATAATTTTGGGTTCACTCTTTTTATGCAAAATTGCATTTGTCACCAAAATTTCAAGGCAGATTTCAATATGAAGGGTTTGATACTTCCCTTGTTAGGATAAACTGCACACTCTCAATATCCGGCACTCATTGAGTCAGCACAGTACTGGAAACATTGCTCTGCAGCAGGGGTGTTATTTATGTCTGGTTTTCACAATCACACCTTAACAAATTTATCCAAATTTTGGAATATAAACAAAATATTTTATGAGTTATAAGTAACAAGTTATTTGAGATATAGAACTTCTTAAGTCAATTAAATGTACTAAAGTCATTAAGCTTTTTAAGTTAAATGAAAAGCTTAACCTCTTCGCAGATATGGACATCATATGACGTCAATTTTAAAATGCAGGAGAACCGATATGGACGTAATATGACGTCCTGTTCATGCATGCATTTAATGCTTATTTAACCCTAATTATTTTAATTTTTGTCTTTTATAATAAGTTTAAATAAATTCTAGAATAAATAAAGTCTTACCTTTAAAGGTTCCTTTTCGAATGGCACATCTCAAAACATGGATAGACACATAAGGGCACATCTCCACATTCATGGCATATCATGTTGGTCTCTTTACCGAACTCCTTTTTTACGGCACACCAGATACCTTCGAAATGGACATGAATTTTTTGCTGTCGGTGGTATCCTTCTAGGAAAGTGTTTTCCTTCAAGTCTGAGGGGCGTAGCGGTTGTAGATTTCTTACCCCCTGTATGAAGAGGCCTCTGAATATTATAGCGCTCATTAGGCTACGAGCTATCGATATGCGGAAGTCCAGGTAGGTCATTGTCTTGTGTGGATTTAGAGTTCTCCAGATTACTAAGCAATAATATATGGTGATATCTAGCTGGTGCAAAAATTCCTTTTTATACCATTTAACTGCTTTTCGTAAAGAGGGATATGATTGCAATATCTGATCTACTAGATCCACACCACCCATATGCATATTGTATTCCTGGATAACATCAGGCTTGAAAATTGAAGTTTTGGTTTGGGCATCTATTTTTCCAGTGTCGATCATCAAAATCTTAGAGCTGCAGTTGGACAATGCCGTAACCACCCTCCTATCTTGCCAAGTAATATAGGTCAAGGGTGGGAGCTAATGCACCTGCATTTCTCCTCTCCTTAGAGCCTTTGTATTCACGTTCTTCGGCAAACCAATATGATTTGAACGTACTGTTCCAATTGCATTTATTTTCCTTTTGTATAAGGCCATGTATAATTTAGGGGAGCTGTACCAATTATCTAAATATACTGTCCTACCCTGGTTAACAATAGGTTCCATCAGGTGCATTATTATGGAGCCAGATAACACTAAACCTTTGTCTCCAGTATTATCAGTTCCTTGACCAGTGTAAATGCAGATGTTGTAAAGATATCCTGTTTTACTTTCACAAAGATCAAAATTCTTTTTGCCAAATCTGGCCCTCTTTGTTTTGATGTATTGCTCCCAACCTAAGCGGCCCTTCCAAAGCATCAAGCTTTCGTCAACAGTGACCATATCACCAGGCAAGTAATTTTCTTTGAGTTTTGGAATAATATATTCCAAAACCAACCTAATTTTGTGTAGTTTATCATTTACATTTTCTGTGCCGGTGAAATGAAGGAGCTGCAAAATGCTTCCTGTTATTTGACATGCATTTCCCAAAAATAGAGTAGCTAGCATTTCATCTGTAGACCAATACATGTCTGAAGTTGGTTTGTAATACCCATGAGCATAATCAGACCAATTAGGCTGTAAATCTCATTCAGTGTTACTTCTGTCCACTTCTGAATTCTACTCTTAGGCCCTAAATTGCCTTTAGAAGTCAGGTCTTCCTTCACCTTATTTGCATATGCATTTGTTTCTGTAACAATGAGAGACACTAAGTCAGCAGTAAAAAAATTTGTGAAAATGTCAATTGGTTGGCTGTCAGAAGTCCGCTGAGCCTGGGGTTGTACACTAGAGGCTGTGCTCGTGAAGATATGTCTAGTTATTTCAGAGTCATTTTGGCTACCCCACAATGTTGCTTCTTCATGAACACCTGAAGGAAGAGAGTAATTTTCTTCCTCACTGCTACCTATATCCTCAATGCCCCCCTCAAAATCTGAAAACTTGCTGTCAATATCAAAGCCACTGTCATATAGCAGAACATCCTCCACATTATTTGAAGTAGTTTCTGAAGCCCGTACACTGTCTATACGAGCTAATGTGTTAGCTACATTGCTAGTCAAAGCCATGGTTAGAACTGAGATATAACATTTTCAAATGTGCTTTTCTGATAGCTCAAACAAAGAAGTGTGAACCCCGTAGCTACATGCCTCTAGCATAAATCTCCACTGTGTATTTATTCTAAGGTGTAATAGAAATGCTGAGAGGTTTGATTTCTTTTCAGCTTGGGTGTTTACCACACACACACTCGTAGCTATTATTGCATCGTAGGAATAAACAATGATAAAACCTTGAAACCCGAGAACATTGTGCTTAGCTAGCTGTACGTATATACATTTGTATGCACGTAACACAAGCCTGACTCATAAATTAGGTGTGTCTGACGTACAGAATGACTTTTGCTACAGAGAAAAAATTAGTGATATTTAAATGTTTTGTTAATAGTGCCTTTAATGAGCTTTAAGCCAGTTTTTGTTTCATTAAAATAACTTAATAAATACCAAAGATATAAATGTTTATGTACGAAGCATATTTACCTACATTTAATAATTTAAATGCCTTGAATTGTGTACTGGGTATCCATTACCGGCCGTGTAGCATTTAAATGGCTATCGCTCAAGCGGTTAATTATGGGGGCCATTACCATAATTCGTGGGTGAATTAAAGGACTGTTGGTGACACTTGAGTACTGAACAAATGCTCACAAAATATAGTCTAGAAAGCTAATGACTTAATATTTGTATAATTATAATGCTACAATATGGAAACTAGACCTAGAAAGTATTCTATTGCTATATTCAAGTGATCATGGCCAATATCTGCATAAACCAAATTTAGATGGGCTCTCTACAGAGTTTTCCTATTAGTGTTTTGATAAAAAATAAGGGAACTATTTACTAGCTTTCTTATAGGAAAATAGAATTACGTATCATCATTGACATATTCATTTATGGCAATTGCATGTACAGTCTACAGTATGTTGTTAGCTAATGCTGGATTTCTGACAATGAAGTCATTAATCCTCTTGCTCTCCAATATTTTTCACTGATGGGTGGGGCACTAGAAGTGGCTGGGCATATTTGAAGGTGGTCTCGATCCATTTCCTCTTGCAGATCACATAGAGGACAGAGTGGTGAAGAATATATCCCAATTCTGTTTAAATGTTTTGCCAGACAATCATGTCCTGTAATCAACCTGAAGGTTGCAACTGCTGTTTTTCGAGGATACTCAGGAATTACTGTTTGAATGTTTGGTAGTTCCCATCTTTTATTCTTTGATTTTTCATAGTAATATTTTGCAATAATTTTTTTGAATTCAGAGTTGACTAATCTTTTAGCTGCATAAAATGGTAGATTAACTATAGATTTTTGTACACCACTGGTACCCTTTTTTACAAGAAAATCAGCTTTCTCATTACCACTCAGTCCACAGTGAGCTGGTATCCATTGGAAGACTAGGTGTTTTTGAAGTGCTGTTAGATGGGTAAGGATTTTCCAACATTCTATAATTGTTTGGTTTTTTGGTGACAACTTGGAAGTAATTGCTATAATTGCTGCCCTGGAATCTGAGAGAATAACTGCTTGCTGAAAATGTGAAATTCTGTACAAAAGATTTTGTAGGGCCATTCAAATTGCTTAAATTTCTCCATCAAAGTTAGTAGTTCCATAACTTAAAGATTTGTAATAATGTATACTTAGTAGTATTATGTAACTTTACAAATTATAGTTTCAATTAATGTGCAGGTTTGTTTCAGTCAACAGTCCTGAAAATAACACAATAAATTATGGTTTCATAAATATTCCATACATTATTTGACAATGTACTACAGTGACAAGAGGATTTAAATGCCAGTTGATGAAACAGTTAAAAAGATGCCCTCATCCTTAAAATATCATTTTTACTATAGTGTGATTAATGTGTTTTATCTTGTTTTGCAGGATCCTTGGTGTTGGGATAATTCTGTGCTCAAGTTTCTTTTCTATTAATAACTATGTTATTGTTTACTAATTGTGAGTGTTAATGTAAATCACTGGTGGTAACAGTATATTCTTTGTTGTGTCATCATAATACCTGAATAGTGGTTTTCAGAACAATTTTGTTTTGGCATGGAAATAGATTGTTTGATTACATCTTATTGTAAATTGTGATATTTAAAGGTTGAACCAGGCTTCTAGGAATGTTTACTTAAAAGATACAATTTCTTGAATTTTGTGGTAAGCATTAGATTTTAATGTCCAAATTTCCAGATATCAGATGAATGAATGAATAGCATCTTTGTGCATCATTCTTAATGCTTCTAAACACAAGTGGATTTAAGGAAACAAATTAGAGCTGAGATAACATTCCTGTAAGCTCTATCATATAAACTGCATCATTACAGTTGTATACTATATAGCGTTCCACTCTTAGAAGACAGTATGGAGTTAAATGGGACATCTCTGTCTCTATCTAGCGCATACAAGTTGCCATTAGCCACGTCCTTTTCTACCCTCGCGCTGTTGCCAAATTCCTAATAGCATGGTATAAATATTCATTTGTTATAAATTTCAGATTTGAACACATTATCCTATGCAGAATTTTTTTCTCTATCAGGTTACATCCTTTTCAGAGTCATTATACATTTCTATAGGCCCAAATTTCTTCAGATTACGTTTTTTTCAATAGAAGTCCGATATTTGCTGTTTCTATACTCATCACGCACTAACTAACAAACTAACTGCTAGAATGCATCTATTTTTTTTTCTTAGGTAGAGTAAACCATAGTGCTTACCTGCCCACTTTGAATTCTCTATGTTTACCCAGTTAAGTGTTATAATTTTTTAAATTAAATGTTTTTGGAAAATTTTATATCTGTGCACTGCAAAAGTTACGCAGTGTGAAACTTTTTTGTTATTGAGTTTACATCGGGGAACCAGCGAGAACAAATGTTGAGGAAGGTTGGAGAAAGTTTTTAAAAAAAACGAAAAGGCAGTAACCTCTTTCTTTTATCCAGTAAGGCAAACAAAAGGTATTCATCTATTCAGCGTATTGTCGCGCCAGGCCTGACACAGAAGATAGTATAAGGAGTGGCACTAACATTAGTTCGAAAGAAGCCGTGTGTGTAACTGTGAGCTGTTATTGTGTTATTTGTTTAATAGTTTCGTAAATATTTGTAGTTATGGAGGGGGAAGCTAGGAAGAGACGATATGTTGGTAAATTAAGAAGTAAGGAACGCCAAATAATTATGAATGTGTTAGATTATTTTTGAAGCAAAATGCGTGCAAGGCAGTAAAAGAAACAGCTAAGGCTATCGGGTGTTCAGAAGCAGTAGTGTGTATGATTAAAAAGGAACTAATGAAAGGACCTCTAAGAATGCCATCGGAAAAGAAAGCAAAAAGGGCGGGACTACACAAAACGCTAGGTTAGCGCAATATGATTGAATAGTGCAAGGTGGAGTGCGGCGAATTGTTCATTCTTTACAGTTTGCAAATATTCCACCCATGCTGAATATAATTTTGTCACTATTCAACAGTGATGAGACGCTACCAAATTTCTCAAGGGCCACTCTTAGTCGGTTCTTACATGATTTGGGGTTGGAATATGAAAGAAGGGGCAACAAGTGCATATTAATAGAAAGAGACGATATCGATATCATCAGATGGCGACATAACTATCTAAAAGACAAAAAGGTTTAGGGACCAGAGGAAATCAATTGTTTATACAGATGAGTCATTTGTAAATTTAGGTCATACAGTAACAAAGGCATGCAGGGATACCAAAGTTAAAAGTGTCCATCTCGTCAAGCAGCAATTGAAGGACTAAGTACAGGACTCAGGCCACCTCGGAGTCGCGTGCGGAGAAAGATTCTCAACTAGTACATTGCAACACTGCGCTCCATTTAACGTGTACTGTCTTCTAAGGGTGGGATGCGCTTTAGTTAGAAGAAGGTGGAGGATGTATCAGAGGTAAAAGAACTTATGGTAGTACATAGGAAACACTGCTAATTGAATAAAAATGAGGCTTAAAATGTGAATATCACTTTAGTACTTCATGAATGCTTTCTGTGGCAAAATTGGCAAGTCGGTATAAATGAAATACATTGAGGTGCATACTTAGAAAAAAATATTTTATGCACAGGAGCATTTTTATTGATATGTTCTTTCACCCCCATTCTTCCAAAATGGAAAAAATTGCTCTAACCCTTGTATTTTTAAATTTTCTATGTTATCCGAATGCTATTATTGGCCTTTGGAGCACTCTTGAACAGAATAATAATGCTCTTTCACAAGGAATAACAAACTTAGATATGACTAAAATGACTAAAGGATACAAAACTATTATCTCATATCAGAAACATAAAAACACTGAAGTTCTGTACTTATTTAAAATAATTTAGATCAAATTGCAGTTCATTTAAGCTTTTTGGTATGCAGCCTCCTGTTTAGCTAATGTTACATCCGTGGATCCCAATAATTTTTCTATCCCTCACCCCAACAACTAGCTTATGCAAATCTGAAAAACACTTAGCAGCAAAATTATAAAAAGCTTATTTTAAAACATATTATTTAAAGAAGAAGTCTGCAAAGAAGGAAAATATTGTAAACAAACACCCTGAAGTATTAACCATAAAGTGGATAAGTCAGTAGAAAGAACAAAATTGATGAGTGATATGACAAAAAATGTCAATAGTTGAATGACTTTCTTCTTGCTTTGTTGTTAGCAAACATATTTATCACATTCTCAATGTCCAGTTTCACAGTCAGATTATTTTATTGCTAGTACAGCAGTGGTGGCTCGTGTCTGGGGAGTCAGGTGAGCAGTTCGTGGGAAAGAAAAGTATACTTATATTTATAAAGATTATTTTAATAATTGTACTGACCTATTTCTTGTACACCAAATCAATCCTTCGGTCCTTTAACGCTGCAAACTTGTCGGTGATGTTTTCATAGAATGGCTACGTTTTTATTAATTGCTTTAGAAGTTCTCTCTGAATTGAAATATTCGCTAAAGAAGAAAGTCTCTCTTCTGACATTACATTTCTCAGGTATGCTTTTATATGCTTTAGACAAAAAAAGCTTCATTCCAAGGAAGCTGTAGTAGAAGAGATTGACAGAATAAGGGAGAACAGTTTATAGGTATCCGCAAAGATGTCCTTATCCACATGAAGCATTTCTAAGATCTTTCCCGTGGGAATTTTTCTGCACTTCTCATCGGCATGCACAATAGAAAATTCATTTCTTAAACGTTGTGTCTTGGAGAATACAGGCCCAAAGAAATTTTGCAAGTTTTCAAGTGCACTTGAAGGAAAACATGCGTGTTATTCTTCAAATTTTGTAGTATCAGCCAGGCAAACAAATAAAATTTTTTCACAATCATGAAATCTGATTCATTTGCATCAAAACTTGATCCAGATTTTAGTAATACAAGGCTCGACACATTTGAATACGCTCATCCAGAGAAAGGGAATTGTACTCTTGTGAGAGGCGCATATTGCTGGCTTTTTCAAACATATTTGAAAAACACTGTTCATTCCTCTTGTTCCTTAGCACATCACAAGTGGTCCTTATTTCTGATACGCAGTAGTTTACATCCAGTAACCTCTTCTGCAAAACATCGAACAATATAATTTAATTTAAAAGGTGAGTTAATTAATAACACTGAACAACACTTACAACATATTTTTCCGGGACACGTTTCGAAGGTAACTTTCCTCCATTATCAACCATTGTCCGGTTGATAATGGAGGAAAGTTACCTTTGAAATGCGTCCCGGAAAAATATGTTGGAAGTGTTGTTCAGTGTTATTAATTAACTCACCTTTTAAATTAAATTAATTACAACAACACTGTTTTCAAACTTCTATGAAAGGAAGATCGAACAATATATTTGTCATAACACACCACTGCCAGAAATGTTGTTGTTGTTGTTGTTGTTTTCTAGTGCCTTGCATCTGGCAATGAAGCCATTAGCATTCGTGCTTTCCAATACTTTTGAACTGTAGTTTCTTCTGATCTTAATGCTTCACAGGTCTTCAAGTGTTCTTCATTCATTTCTGCTGGATCCTTACACAGGACACAAATTGGTGAGGCTGAGATACCTATTCTGTAGAGATGACTTGCTAAGCAGTCATGATTTGTCAATAGTCGGAAGGCTGCAACTGCTGTTTTCCTTGGTCTCTGGGGGATTATATCTGGATTGGAAAGTACTGTAATCCATTTTTTATCTTTGGCATTTGTTTCTATTTCTTGTAGGTATGAATGAGAAAAAATTTTAATGATCAAGCGTTTTATTGAGGAATATGAGAAATTGAATTTAGACTTTTGTTTTATTGTTGTGCCTTTCTTTGCAAGTGAGTCTGCAGCTTCGTTCCCCATGATTCCACAGTGTGCTGGAATCCATTGGAGATGAACAGTCTTATTAACTTTTTGGAGTTGTGTTAACATTTTGTAGCATTCTCTAATTTTTGTTGACTTCTTTGTAGTATTTGAACATATTCCCTGAATTGCAGCTTTAGAATCTGAAAGAATTACTGCCTTGTTAAATTTATTTAAGGGAAGATTTAATAATTGTCGGAGAGCAATGTATATAGCCTCTATTTCTCCATCATAATTTGTTGTGTCTCTGCCAACAGAATGATAAAAGGAAAAATGTGAACATGTAACTCCAGCTCCAGTAAGGTTTTCCTTGGAGGATCCATCAGTATATATGTGCAGCCATTCTTCTGTGGGATACCTAGTATTGATTGTTTCCAGAGCTAGAAGTTTTTGTATTTCTTTTGGTGTGTCTGATTTACTTATTTCCTCTATTAATTCCAAATTGAAGGTAGGTTGCAATAATTCCAATGGATTTTCTCTTATAAGTAGATTTTCTCTGGTGTTAGGAATGTTCAATTTGGATTTAATCTGTGTTACCTTTTCTAGGAAACTACTATGAGTTTTAAGGATTGAAGGGGGGAGGTTCTCTTCTGTCCATTTAGAGTTTGGCAGTCGTAACATTTTCTCGTGTTGGAGCAATGCTTGTTCTTCTATTTTTGTTGTTATTGATGGGGTCCGTGTTAAGGCAAGCATGGCATCTAAAGGTGTGGATTTAACTGCTCCAGTGATTAGGCGAAGAGCCTGATTTTGTATTTGTTCAAGTTTATTGATGTTAGCATTTGCTGCCGTTATTAAAGCTTCAGAACAGTACAAGAGGTTTGGTTTAATATACATTTTGTATGTTGTGTTAAGGACTCTCCTTGAGCAGCCCCATTTAGCACCAGCTAACCTTTTCAGGATTTGCAATTTCTTTTTAACCTTTTCTGGGATGTTTGTTATGTGTTTTTTCCAACTTAGCTTTCTGTCGAAAGTGATGCCTAAGTATTTGGCATCATCAACTGCTTTGAGTGGTTTACCATTATGATTTATGTTAATATTAACTGGTTTGTATTTTAGTGTAAATAATTCATAATTTGTTTTTTCCACATTGATAGTCATGAGGTTTTTGGAGCTCCATTCATGTACTTTGTTTAGGGCTGTTTCTATTCTGTCTTTAATTAATTCAGGTTTTTTTGAAGAGCCTGAAGTCCAAATGACTACATTGTCAGCAAATAAAGCAATTTTGGTTTCTAGAGTTTTCATTATTGATGGAAGGTCATTTTATATATATGTTAAAGAGTGTTGTGCTCAGAACAGCACCTTGTGGAAGTCCTCGGTGTGTTTGTTTATATTTGGAAATGTATGTATTATATTTTGTGGCACAAAATCTTTGTGAAATAAACTGAGTTATCCACTTAAGCATGTTACTTTTCACACCTATTGATTGCAACTTCTCAACTAATTTATTTCTCCAGACTGAGTCATATGCTGATTTAAAATCAATGAATACTGCCAAGGTATCCTCCTTTCTATTGAAAGCTTCCTTGATGTCTTGGCTTAGTAGGAGTACATTTTCACTTGTACTATGATTCTGTCTGAAGCCGGTCTGTGAACTATTAATTAAGTTGTAATATTCCAGGAACCAGTTAAGTCTAGATGCCACCATTCTTTCCATCACTTTTGCAATAACACTGGTCAAAGATATTGGTCTGAAACTATTAATATTGTTTGAGGGTTTGTTTTTCTTTAAAATCGGGATGATAATGGCTTTTTTCCAGTCGGAAGGTACAGTCATTCTCCAACACGTGTTATACAGTTTAAGTAGGATTTCTTTTCCTTTCCTGCCAAGGTGTTTAATAAACTCTGGGTGGATCTTGTCAGGTGCTGGAGATTTTTTGTTCTGTAATTGTTCTATTGCTAAATCCAGTTCTGTTTCATTAAAATCCTGAGTAAAAATATCATTTCGTATACCTTTTGGCTTACTAGTTTCTCTGATAGTTTTTTGGATAGCCTTATCTTGTTTTTTATACGCTTGGGGTATTCTTTGTGACTGAGCATAAAACTTGTTAAGGGATTCTGCTATTTCCCTATCTGTAGTTAAGCTTTTGTTATTATATTTTAATGGTTCAGTTGTATTTTTTGATAATTTTGTTTTATTAAGGAATTTGTATATTTTATTTCCATCTTTCCTATAGTCCATATGTTCTACAAAATTTGTGAAACTGGCCCTTTTTGCTGTAATTAATTCTTTCTTAAAAATGGCTGCTTTTCTTCTCCAGTTTTGTACATCTTCTGGACACTTGGTTCTTTCGGCTTTGACTCTTGCTATATTTCTTTCGTGTTTTAACTTAGATAAAGATGGAGACCAAAAGTAGCTATATTTCTTTAACTTTCCTTTGGGGATATGTGTTTTGGCTGCTGTCAATAATATTTCACAAATTTTTTTATTCATTTCATCTGTTGACTTGAAGTCTGATTCTGACAGTATATTACACTTCCCTTCTATCTCATTTTGGAAACTGGACCAATCTGCTTTTTTAAAATTCCAAGAAGTTTTAACTTTTGGTTTTTACTTTTATTTATTAGACCTCTTATGGAGTTTATGGTGATTCTGTGGCCTGAACCTGGGTCTTCTATTATTTCTCTTTTTGTATTGTCAATTATGTCAGATGACACCATCAGAAGGTCAGGATTTGTACCCGAACCATTATAATGAAGGTAAGTGGGTGGATCATTTGGATTAAATATTAATTCCATTGTTGACAAGTTTAATAGGTCTTCTATGACTCTTCCTGCTGAATTTATATCTCTATAGCCCCACCTAGGGGAGTGTGCATTAAAATCACCTATTAAAATACTTTTGGGTTCTATGGGAATAGAATTTAGATCTAGTGTATTGTCTGGAGGATTGTAGATACTGTAAATTCTATAGTGGTATAACTAGGAGTTATTTCCGGGCTGTTATGCCGTGGTCTGCTGGAGTTGAAGAACCCAGACGTTTCGTCCACATCTGCGGCGGACATCTTCAGTGGCGTGGTCGTAATCTCCTCGGAGAAGTTAGCGTAGCGTCTGAGGTGTGGACTGTCGGAGCTGCGGTATTTATCCTTCTAGTGGCCTCCGCTGATTGGCTCGGGTGGCGCACGGTCGGTGGGAGGGGGCGGGCTTCGCTCAAGGTGTTGCCTCCTGATTGGATCGCTTCAGTTTCTGCTGTTTTATGTCGTTTCTTGCCTTCAATGACAGGATACCAGTTGCTGTTTAGTTTCAAAACTTCTTCTTTCTTGTTGAAATTGTTGGGATGTTTATATATTTCAATGGCTTCGCGCTGTAACCGGGCATGGTAGTGTGTTGTGGATGAAAGGATGTTTGTGTCCTGGAACTTAATTATGTGTTCTCCCTCCGCTTCAATGGCGTGTTGGGCAACTGCGGACTTATCTGTTTGGCCCAGGCGGCAGCTTCTTTTATGTTCGGTGAGTCCAAGCTGCCGCCTGGGCCAAACAGATAAGTCCGCAGTTGCCCAACACGCCATTGAAGCGGAGGGAGAACACATAATTAAGTTCCAGGACACAAACATCCTTTCATCCACAACACACTACCATGCCCGGTTACAGCGCGAAGCCATTGAAATATATAAACATCCCAACAATTTCAACAAGAAAGAAGAAGTTTTGAAACTAAACAGCAACTGGTATCCTGTCATTGAAGGCAAGAAACGACATAAAACAGCAGAAACTGAAGCGATCCAATCAGGAGGCAACACCTTGAGCGAAGCCCGCCCCCTCCCACCGACCGTGCGCCGCCCGAGCCAATCAGCGGAGGCCACTAGAAGGATAAATACCGCAGCTCCGACAGTCCACACCTCAGACGCTACGCTAACTTCTCCGAGGAGATTACGACCACGCCACTGAAGATGTCCGCCGCAGATGTGGACGAAACGTCTGGGTTCTTCAACTCCAGCAGACCACGGCATAACAGCCCGGAAATAACTCCTAGTTATACTGACTCCGGCCGTGAAAGCCTTCGCTCTCTCTATAGTGGTAGTTACTTTTCCATACTTCAATTTTAACTATTTCTGATTTATCTTGTTCTTCCATTGTTTTTTGGATTTGGATAGTAGCTTTCATATTTCTTTTAATTCCTGTAAGAATACCACTTGCTATTTGACGAGCCTTTGGAAGTATATGTGTAGTGTACTGATCCATTTCAAAGTATATTTCCTGTTCTTGTGATATATTGGCTTCTTGTACTGTGAAGACATCTATATCTTGGTCTTTTAATATTTTCATTAGCTCTTGTTTTTTAGGCTGGGACATGCCTCCTGCATTCCATTGTAGAATTCTTAAAGTATTGGAATTGTTGTGATGAAATTTGCCTAAAGATGTCCCCACCCGGAGATCCGATTGGGGGACAGTTTTAACTCCGGAATGTTTATCTTTAGGACTCATATTCATGTATGTGGCTTTCATGTAACTGTTTTCTTAACGGGCACCAGTTTTACAATGTGGCAGTTACATCACCCGACTTAAACCCCCATTTTGCAAGGGGGACCGCACCTATCGTTGGTCAACGGGTCCATTGGACCTAGCCGGGAGGACTAAATAGGTGGTATTTAGATCCACCGACCTTCCCCTCATGTGCCTCTGAGGGACGCTGTTGTGCTGTGATAGGCCAGCACATATGTAAATGACATTTCCTCCATTTTAGATGAAACAGTTATACCGCTGTGATTCGGTCCCCAGAGCTTCATCTGTTAAAAGCAGGGTGCACCATGGGCAGGATGAGGATGGGAATTGGGTAGGAGAGGCTATAGGAGGCGCATCACTACCCCTTACTACCCCACTGCCAGAAATGCAAATTCAAAATTGTTCATGTTGTTCAGAAAGCCTCTTCTGGCAAGCAGAATGGAATTGTCATCAGACTGTTCACAGGAAACTATGGCTTCAAAAACCTCTTTCAACTTTTCCCAGTCATCCACAATTACACCCAACAATTTTGAGTTGGAGCTCCAGCGGATATGTGTTACAGTTGGAATGCATGGTCCCGATACAGAAGTAATTGCATAGGTTCTCTTTGCTGAGTGATGAAGAAAGGTAGGAATTCCAGTAATCGAAGAAAAAAGTATACAACACTGTCGTATTTTTTTGCAACTTTGTTGCAAGAGTAGATTGAGACAATGTGCAAAACAGTGTACAAATAGTGCAAAAGGAGCTTTTGCCTTAATTTTTTTTCTGGGTTCCATTTAAATGGCCAGACATCACGCTTGCACCATCATAACGCTGGCCTACTAATTTCTGCTTGTAGCCAAATGGTTCCAAGATATCCAATAAAATGAACAGTTTCTGATCTGCCGGAACTTACATCGTAGAAACCTAAGAAATGCTCCACAACAGATCCTTCAGTATTAACGTACTTCACTATTACAGAACACTGAGACACCTGTGTAATACCTGTCGTATCATCTACCTGGACAGAAAAAAATCAACAGTTTCCAATTCAGTGTTTACAAATGCATTGATGTAGTCCGAAATGCAATCCAATAGTTCATTTTATATACTTTTTGATTCGCCACTGAACACACTTTTTATCTTGGAATATTGGTTCTGTGTTTCTATAGGACTCCTAGATACCAGCAATGTCAGCAGTTCCTTCAAATTTCCACAATTAATTGAGCCTGTTGTTTCATCATGACTGCGGAATGCTAATTGTTGCTTGGTTAAATAGAGTACTGCATCAATCACTAACTGCAGGAAAAGCCTGCTCAGACGTACATTTTCATTGAATTGCACATTATACAATCTAGCTTTCTCCTTTAGTGCATCTGAAATTGTATTTCAATTTCTTTCAAAGGTTTTCAAATTAACGTGACATTTTAAATGCTCTGCTGAATCCGAGTGTTTGTGTAATGAATGTGTTATATTCAACAAAGCAGCAAATCCTTCTCTATTCCAAACATTGCTTTTATTGCTAAAAATCAAGCATAGCCAACAAAACAATTTCTGCAGAGTTGGGGAGGAGCACAACCAAGAAAATTCCACAAACCATGATTGTTCGAAACTAAGATAGTAGCATTTTTCTGAATGTTTCACTTCTTTCGTACCATATATTTATAGAGATTCAGTAGGATGCCCCCAATCCAAAACATCCTTCTTAAGACACCGTGAAAAAGGTGTTTCTAATAAAATACACACCATATCATAAGTAGGATTCATATTTAAAGCATTACTGCACTAAACGCAAATGATAGACTACTCAAGTATTTCACAACCAGGAAGTATTGATGAGAAAATGCTCCATCTACCTCACTTAATGCCCCCTCCACAAACAAACTTAAGCAGGTGATGTGACACTATAGCAACCATGCTGTAGTCTCTGCCTCTCTGAGGTTGAACAGGAGAAAGCTCTTTGCCACCTCTTTACAGTTCACTTCGAGTCCACTGTAAGAATGCACGCTTGCTTCTACAACAGAGCATCGCGCAGTACAAAAATAGGGAAATAGGTAATAAAAACCTACATACCTGTGAAGATAAAATATTTTAAAAATATGTGTGACAAGGTACAAATATTGAAGTGCCACTTCACCTACTTCCCCTGAATAGCCACCCCTGTAGTACAGTCAGATGATTCAAATACTACTCAGTCTGAGAAGCACGTAAGCAGTTCTTAGCTTTTGCAGGAACTGAGAAAGATTGTTCAGCAGAGCAGTATGTCAGTGCATGCAAATAAATTTAAATAAAGATTCTAATATTCAGATAAATATTGAAGAGATCTTTTTCCCTTAGAATTGTATTCAACAGATGTAAAGCGGGACAGTTCTCATATCTGGAACTCAAAAGGAAGGTTCCAAAAGACTCCTGTAAATCCCTTGGGTAAACATGCTGCAGATTTTCTGCTGAGCTGTAGATTTCATTAGGGTCCATTTCTATTAAATTGGATAAAATGAGAATGATGTCACTTGGGCTTTTTGGATAATCTGTCCAATATTATAAAAAGTTTGGTTTTCAATGTCATCATCAGATTCACAAACCACAGTTCTATTTTCTAACTCAAAATTTGGGTCACCAAAGAACTTCTTACTTCAGTTTCATTGCCTTGTACAACTTGTGTAGTCTCAACCTTTTTTCTCCCCACATCTTGTACACTTACAAAGAATTTGTCATCTCACTTAAGAAACTTAGAAGTGAAGTGCCTATCAAGTTTCACTATTGCAAATATGTCAACTTCTTCGGACTAGTGTTATACTCACTGCATTGAAACATTCCAAAATACCCATATTGTAGCCATGAATGTCGTTTTTTGAGTGTTAAGCTTTTGTAGTATCCCTGTTGCTTCTGATTTAATGCCAGCATCACTTTTCTATTCAGAAAGTATCTAATATCTTTATTGACTGCATCTCAATTAGCATTTATGCTTTTGCAGGAATCTTCTTGAGTTGATCATCTTGTAATGCAAAGGGACTTTAAAGGCAAGTTTTCATATTTGAAGAAAGATGTAGAATTTTAAAGTGTTCCATAGATTCTAAGAGATGGAATCAGGTCTAACCAGGAAAAAGTACAAATCACCTGGGGAATTTAATGTCGCATTGGCAAGTTGGTCATGGTAGCTTAGTGGTTAAAGCTGCCGCTCGATAAGCGGAAGATCTGTGGTTCAAATCCCGGCTATGGCATTGAATTTTTCAGTCCTGATTCCACCTCTTAAAGCATTGCCCACACACGGCTTGTGTGTTTAAAAACACCAGCAGTAAGCTTGTTGGCATAAATAAATAATAATGTTCCATAGATGCTGAAAAAAAATTGTAAGTTCTTTGTAACAGGTCAAAAGAAGTTTTAGCCATTTTACAGCATGTAGCTGCACTTGACTGTATCAGATTCAGGGAATGAGTGGAGCAAGGATGAAAAATGCCAAGGGACTGAAGAACTTGATTCAGGCTTGTAGGTCAGATTAGAGATTATTGTGCAACATTATTATAACTTCAGTTGTTGCAGTTTTCTATGTCTAATCCATGGGAGCTGCAAAATTTAAGCAAAGCATCTGTCAATTCCTGTCTATAATGCCCAGCATTTCTCACGAACCTACAAATTGCTCGTGTTACACAACATCTATGTTCACATATTCTGTAATGAAACTTAACCATCACAGTGTGAAACATCAGGGATAGAATCCACAGTAATGGAGAAATACTTTGAATCAACTATCTCCTTTGTGATCTCTTTGTGGTAGTCTTTCCCATTATATTGGTAATTTTTTCATAAATGCTAAATGATAAATATGAGATGTGTCTTTTACCTGGATCTCCATATTTATCTATAAGATATTTGTCTACATCATATAAGAATGGATCAAATTCAGCAATCAGTTCTTAACACATCATAAAATGTCCATTCTTTAAAGAACCACACTGTTCTTTGGCAAGAAATGGCAATCCCCTAGAAGAAAGTCTTTTTGCTACAGCCACTACCCTCTGGAGTACATTTTTCTAGTGTTTCCCCTCATCTTCTAACTGAGTGATAAATTGTATATTAGTTCTATGCAGGGTATTCCCCATTCTTTAAAACTTACAATGTGCACTGGAATTTTCATATTCACTTACCATTTAATTAGCATACATCTAGTCATTAAAGCCAATTGTACCAAACTAGGGTAAATCCCCAAACAGTTTACATGGTGTACAGTAAAGTGAACCCTTACTGGGGAAAAAGATTGAGTAATCACATTCCACAATGTATCCATTCAACAATTTCCTTTCAAACAAATCCTTTCAAACAAATCCTTTGAAAGAAATCTTTGTTTACATGGATGTACTCATTCTGACTTCACAAAATCACAGTTTTTATTCTGATTAATTCCATTTCTTAGTATGTAATCTTGTGTTTTTTTCTATTTCCCCAAAAGAGGGATCTTAACTACTGTAAGATCTTCACCAAGACCTAAATCTGGTTCACTTGCTGTGGATTTGTTCACACATTGGTTGTCAATTTTGGATTCAATAATTTCATTCTTTTCTCAAGAATTACCACTGCACTGAGTAGTAGTTGTAGGCTTTTTTTAAGTTTTCAGGAGGGGAAGAACCTGCAGCTACAGTATCTAGTGCCTTGTTAATGAAAAGCGTGTGTAACTTTTGCGCTTGATCCCACACTTCTTTTTCCCTCTCTTTTGCTCAACTAATTTCCTGTAGCCTGCACCACAGAGTTTCCTTCTGTCCATATTGACTTTCACTTCATATTAACACTCACTACATTAATTGAAGAAGGAAAACACAAACAGTAATATATTGCAAAACTGTCACCACTCTACATAAAAGCTTCTGCTATATCTGACATATCTGCATCACACTACTCAAAAACAGTGCAGACAGCATGCAGTCACTTAAACATGAACTCCGTCCTTTTTGTCTTACAACATATTTTGATAACTCATTATTGAAGTTAAATGTTGGATTGCTTCTTAGATTCTCCAATACCTCTTTTTTGGTAGATATTAGTGCAAGTCCACTCAACCTTTCTTGTCCTTGGGTTGAACTGGTGTAAGATTTGATTCTCTCCAGGCAGAGAGTAAGCATTCCACTGTTGTGGCTATTGCCAGAATAGTGAGCATGAGTGCAGCAAGTTTATATTCCTGGCCTGGCTAACTAACTGTTTATCGATTGTGTGTTTCATTAGAAGTTGCACTGGTTCACTGTATATTTCTGGGTCTGAAAATGAGTACAGCATGGTTAATTCATTCTGTAGCTTCACAGAATCAAAATGTCTGTTGTAGATAGTTAGCAGTGGTATGAAAGTTGACTCAAGAAATGTTGCTTTTTTCTGCAGGAATTTATTTTAGTCTAAAACAGTTGTAAACTCTAGATTTTATAAACACTAAATCTATCTTCAAGCCCAATGTTTATTGTGTCCATAGAATCATTAAAGTTCCTTAAATTCTATTTCAGGGTCTAAGTTGCTGCCTTTTCTTGGCATTTCTCAGTCTTCACCCATGTTTCCTTTCAAATTCACTCAAATGTATTTAAATGTATGTCTCTGAACAGTTTCTTGATATCTTCAATTCTTTCACAGTAGAAAATGATATCTACACATTCAGTTTGCAATATGTCACACAAAATGTTTGTATGAGAAAGCAATGATGAAAACAGTTGCAGCATGAAACAACATGAAAGCTTTTAAAAAGAGCTGTGCATCCACCTGCTTGTAGAACAATATTTGAATATCATTCTTCTGCATTACCAATAACAGATTCAAACAATTCTGTATGCTCTCTGTTTTTTTCTCTTTCACAGTGTTCACCACCCATGACAATAAATTTTATCTTGGTGCCAGTCTAGGCAACTCATTTTCAATCAATTGCTGAAGTGCGTGTATGCATTTTGGTGATTTGAAAAAGAAGGAAGTAATTCCCAAAAGTTTAATAAAGAAAACATTATGCTTAACAGTTTGTTGCAGTACTATATTTAAAATATGATTGTAACAGCGCTCAGCACAGCTTCTGGATATACCTAACTAGTGTTTGTAAACCCCTTTTATTACCAGATAACAACAAACACACCTTCATATGTTTGCCCTGCAATCTTATCTGCTATTCCAAATTCATTTACTACTGACTCTTCTAAATTAACAAATCTTTAGAAGATTTTCCGTAGCCCACATCATGGAATGAACTGAACATTACCTTTATTATTCACATAACGTAAACATACTGATAAATTTGTGATATCAGGGGTTTCATTGAGAAGAATGTACACAAATTTAAATTCTTTTATTTCTGTTTGATTGAATCATTAATGGTAATGTTAATGGCTGAAATCAGACTGTTCTGAATTTCAGAAGTGCTTAAGAACACTGTAGATGCCTTTTATTCATCTAACTGAAGGTCATACTGCACAGTATAACTGAAGAATTGTATGTAATTCCCTTTAATTAATGAATCAGCACCGTCATTGTGTCCATGAAAAAGTAGTTTCTATTTAGGTAGAAAACATACTGCACTAATTAAGCAGCCTAAGATGTCTTTTTCTTTTCTTGCTCATTATGCTTTGCTGTTTTCAGTGAATGCTAATGATTGAGTTGAAGATCAATCCTGATGCACATTTTTTTTAAATCCTGATGCAAGAATCTCTGAACAGTTGAATTTTGAAAGAAAAAAAAAAGAAGAAAAGAAAAGAAAACATGTAATATGAATTTTTGCCTTCTCATGCTCTGTAATTGCTTTACATAATTGTTGAGATCACTAAACTCATCCCAGAACCAAATCAATCTTTCAGTACTAAAAAGAAGACATGGTCAGCAAAACACTTTGTAGTCTAGAACACTCATTTAACCAGAGTATTTTAATCTAGTTATTGACACTAAAAAGTCTTGTGTACTCAGTTTTTGTCTTTGTATGTTGAAGAAACTTGTAACTCTAATTGTGGTCTTCCATTATTTACCTTAGTCTGAAAATTCTCTGCTTTCAAAGGGTGGTATTTTTAGTTCTTCGTAACATAACCATATTCCATTATATAATAATGTGCACTACAATATATGAAAACAAAGACATTGCTTTGACTTTCAATTCATGCCACCTATAGCAACAACATGCTTTAAGAACTCCTATCACAAGCAAGTTGTCTCCTGTGCCTTACTTCGCTAGTTCAACACATGTGCAAATGCACCTCTTGCTTGCTGTCATATCCATGCTGCATGGTCTAAAGAAGCTCTCCTGTCATGAAATGGGCTAGAGCATAGCAGTGAGGTCTCTTGTACATAATCACTGCAGTTGCCACTTTCCAAAATAACATTTTATGGAATTAATTATAATTCTCAATGCCATATAATATGTTATCTCAGAGGTTTTAGCAGAACTGTCTGGGCCATCTCCGATTCCTTAGATTCCTGTGAATACTTGTCCCTGGTGTCAGCGCACATACTTTTAGGTCATAGCCAACATGCGTTTTATGATACCTGGATCATCATGTGAAGTGCCTTGCACAGCGTAAACATAATTAAACTTTTTGACTTAGGACATTCAGTGCAATTGATGCATATAAGTTGTAGAACTTTGCCAGTGCTTCTGCATAATTGGGAGAATTTTTAATATTTTGTTGCCTTTTCAGAGTAGTTAAGTTTATCAGCTCTATTTCATATGCACATATAGCAGACATTAAGCAAAGCAGAACCTTTAGAGTAAAGCACTGCTTACTAGTACCTAATGCCTAGATAAGTATTTCTCAAAACTAATGTTAAGGTATTATAATAAGTACAGTTTATTTTGCAGCATGATTAAAATGTGCCAAATGTGCAGAAGAGGAAATATGGTTGTCTTACATTGCATAAAGGGTATGTATTAACTAGTATTAACTAATAAATATTTTATGTCCAGTGAGTACAGCTCCAAAGGAATACCAAGCTCCAGACCCAAAGTCCAAAATGTCCAAAAATAAGAAAAAGAAACTAAAGAAGAAAGCAAAACGACAAGCTGAGCTTTTGGAAAAACAAATACAACAGTTGGAGGAGTTAGATGAGGTTCAGGGAAAGGCTGTGGACAAAGCAGAGGAGGAGGAGGAAGAACTAGATGTGGATATAGTGGGTGAGATAGACGAACTGGAGGGAGAGGATGAGCTTTTGCTTACCTTATCCCGAACGCCTACCACCAGCCCTTTACCCTCTTCTTCAGCTGCACTAAGTGCCTCTATCAACACTGAAACACATGTGAATGGAGGGATGAAGATAAAGCCTAAGAGTGGTAAGTGGGATCAGCCTTGTATCATGTTGTGCAATGGAATGAAGTGGAAAGCTGTGAAGCTAACAGGACTATCAGCAGTTTTATTGATGATATCACTTAGTTCAGGACTTTGCCTTGGGTTCTTAAATGGGGGTGGAATCTTGTAAAATGTTGAAACTTTTGAAATCATGCATGTAGCCTGTAAGGCTAAGGCGGATGAAGAATACCTATAACCTAAGTGGCATGAACCAATTGTTTCATTTTTGAGAAGTCCAGAATTTTTGTACATATGGGGAAGAAAGCGATAAAGAAAATAGCAAACATAATTATGATCATTTTGTCAACTAACTTTTCTGGCTCCCAACCTTGCAAGGCATTACAAACTATATGCAGTTAATTAGCAAACTTTAGTGGGTTATGGTTCATTTTTATTTTCTTTACTCTAATTGTTTAAACTCTTCATAGAAATAAAATTTGTTTGCATTCATGAGCTTTGGATTTTGAAATTAGACTTTCATACTGTCACAAACCTTACTTCATTCAAGCTATGGGATTGTGATCTTAATCAGCCCCTGTCCAGGTGCTCACCTCTGACTGGCTCATGTGAAGTATCCCCAAGGCCCATTGTGTTTCAGAATCCAATAAAAGCTGTAGAGCCCTCCTTCCATTGTCATTCTCATTCAAATGGATAGTACCCACTGGGTGCCTCAAACTAATAAGTGGGTGCATCATTGCTCGGTGGAATGAGGTTCCCCAAAGGTCATAGGCCTAATGGGGAGTGTTGGAAATAACAACCACCACTGCTACCACTGCTTAGGTTACATGATCACCCTAAACAGCAGCTCCTAAAAGATCCTAAGGTGAGAACAAGCTACTTGTAATGTATGCCACTTATTCTCACTGTCAGCTTACGGAATCCACAAGAATTTTAAGAGAGCAGAAACTTCAGTACATCAACAAACTAAACCAACATTACCCATAAAAGACAATTCCCAAAAAGACAAAAGTAAACAAGGAGTAATTTTGTGCACAGTATATACATAATAATAATAATCACTGCCACTCCCACCTCCACTGCTGCCACTGCCACCCCCACCTCACCACCACCACCACCGCCGCCGCTGCCACCGCCACTGCCACCGCCACCACCACCACCACCACCACCACCACCACCACCACCACCATTACTACCACCCACTACCAGGCTGACTCATGTCAACTTCAGAAGTTCCCAAAGACTCCATACACACAGTGTATCCTTGCCCACAGAGAGTTCCCTAATGAGCTGGCACAACTTTCAATTGTCAATCTAGAATACATTGAATAACAGTTCCAACAAATATAAATAAAATGACCTCATCTGCTACGTCTCCCTCAGGCTCACAAACCTGGTTCCCTCATCAACAAATATGAATTTAGAATACTGTCATTTAATGGCGAGACCACAGATCACACTGTACGTAGCATTACCAACAATAAGGACCCATAAAAGACACTTCCCAAAAAGACAAAAGTAAGCAGCAGGTTATTTTGATCATGGTAGATAACAGTGATCATGATGGATCACCACCACCACTGCCACCCCCACTGCCGTCACCACCACCACTGCCACTGCTACCACCACCACTGCCACTGCCACTACCACCACTGCCACCACCACCACAGTCACAATTACAGATGATGATTGTACTTTGTGGGCATTCTAGGCTTACTACCATAACACTATTACGCCATTGGTTGCAAACACTGTTCATGATGGCAGAGGAAGAAACAGCTGGCCTTCCCAATACCTGTGATGTGAGGACCCAAACCTCCTGTCTGCCTCTCTTTCTGGAGGAGAGTTATCCTCACCATTCAATCTTCTAGGTATAATAAGCACCTAGTTTTAGCATCTTGGTGTAGCGATTTCTCAAGCTCTTTTCACCATTGTGTGGACTCTGTATACATATATACATGAGAATAATAAATATTCTGCATTGCGAGCAGCTCACCTGTGGTTAGGTTAGGAAGTATTGTTTAGGGCAGCCAAGTCCAATGCTGAGCCAGTCTTTGATGCTTCCCGCATTATATGTTATATTTAGAAGGAGGGAGAGGAGTAAATCGACCTTTGCACTGCGAAGTGGAGTTATGACAACATTGTGCATATGAAAAATCTACTGTGCATTCACAAGACCAAAAAAGTCAGTCTTTGATGCTTCCTGCATGATATATTATATTTAGAAGGAGGGAGAGGAGTAAATCAACCTTTGCACTGTGAAGTGGAATTATGACTAAACATTGTGCATAAGAAAGGCCTACTGTGTATTCACAAGACCAAAAGAAATTTAAGACAAGTTGTATAGTAAACAATAATCTTCAATAAACGGTAAATTAAACTTCCAAATTCGGCATAATATCTATTATTGATATTTTTAGCTGTGCAGAAAGATGGGAGTCTGATATTTTAGTTCTATTTTTATGTTTTATTTGTTTCATTCAAGAAAACAGTTTCTCGCAAATGCATGCGGAGGCAAGCATTGCCAATATACAAGTGCTAAATGCCCTCAGCTGGGTATATTTATTTCTAGGAGCAACTTTATATACCTTGATTCCTAAATGCTCTACTTTTAGACAGCGACATCACTCTGTTACAATCCACCACTGTTTGTTACAAGTGCAGTAGCATTCTCAGCAAGTAAAAGGGTATGTCCATAGGTACAAAGTCCACATGATGTGCAGGGAGGGTGAGCCAAGTTTGGCCCATGAGCCTGCGTTTGGACTTGGCTGGTTTAGAGTGACCATCTCAGCTAAAACATGAGGTTTTTTCTATAGGTTTGTAATATCATGGGTTTTTAACATTGTTTTGATTAAATCCATTGAGGTAGCTTAAGACATTCTCAAACTGCTAAATACATATAACTTTGCAGTACTTTAGGAGGCAGGTTTGAAACCTTTTTCATGTAGGAAAATGATAATGAAGTGCACATTAAAGTGGCACTTAAATTGCCTCGCCCACTTTAGAAATGCCAAATTCAATAGCCTATAACTAAAAATAAAATGAAGATATCACAATAAAAGAAGTTTTATGTGATTTACCAATATGTTGGTTACCTGATTTACAATTTTAAGAAATCACTAATTTCATGTGTAATGCAAGTTAATGCCACCGTAACGGTTAGAAGAAAACAAAGAAAGAAAGAAAAAGAAAGGTGTCTTAGATCAAGTATCTGTAAAAGAAAATCACTATTTCAGTTTGTTGAACCAGGATGTAATGCAGCTTTGTTTTAAACTGAATATTTAAACTCTCTTAAATCTCTGTCGTGGAACACTGATTTCGTGCTATGCAAATAGCCAGATTTCACAATACCTACCACTTGTTATTGGGCTAAAATGTCTGCCTCCTAATCTGGAGAGCTCAGGCTCAAATCTCAATTGCGGTAAGTTGCCTGGATAAGCTCATTCTTTTATTTTTGTTCTTTCTTTCTTTCTTCTTTTTCTTTTCTTTCTGTTTCTTTTTCTTTTTTCTTTCTTTCTCTCTCTCTTTCTCTCCCTCTCTCCCTCTTTCTTTCTGTTTCTGTTTCTGTTTCTTTTTCTTTTTTCTTTCTTTCTCTCTCTCTTTCTCTCCCTCTCTCCCTCTTTCTTTCTCTTTCTGTTTCTTTCTCTTTCTCTCCCTCTTTCTTCCCTGGGTTTTCCCTTATGCTGAGAAGACAAGTGTTAGATAACTGTTAGTTCTACAGAAACTGAGCTCATTTTGAGCATTCTTTTCATACATTTATTCATTGTCCAACTTGATCTGTCCAGACAAAGTACAAAAATTAATTCATCCTTAATGCGTCCTGAATGAATTTGTTGACAAACTGACAAATAGTTGAATTTATGGAACCAGGTTTCCTGAATGTTCATCTGAGGTTGTCTCTAGCTTGATCACATATTCTCTCAGATAAGCATGGGACCATAGTTTTATTTTCTGTAGTGAACATTTCAAGCATTTACAACAAAAACAACATATGCCTTCATATTTAGCAAAGTGGATGCAGACATTGCAAACATTCACACAGGGAACAAACATGGGGTGCCCATGAATTTGCATACAAACTTTTCTGTGTTGTATTGGTAAGTGTAACAATTCTAATATTGCAGCTGTACAAAATCAACAAATCAGAGGGTAATTTTGCAACAGATATCCCAGCCTGCTGGTAATGTATACAGCCAGACTCATAAACCTGTTGTATGTCAACCTGGCACTAAGGCATGAACCCCAAAATGATCCTTATAGACAGTCAGCTTGAACCCCTAGTAGAGCATCAAGTCGATCAACTATTTCACCAGGTGCAGGGGTAAACATTAGCAGCAGGTGGGAAGTGTCTCACACAAAAGTGTAATTGGATTCATGCCTTTTGATTGCTACATTTATTTTGGTTTTAAGAAGAGAAATGTTACACTTAAAAGATAATATCCTGAACATTTAAGTCTCTAATTTGTCTGTACAATCAGGGCTATTCTGTAATTTTTTGTTGAGTTTTCATAATGTTGAAGCTGTTAAACCAACTGCTAAGCACTCCATATTCTGTAACTTCATGATAACAACAAACTCCTGTTGAGACTGACAAAATGGTATTAAAACTACAAAGTGCCCATTGTTAACGTGATTATCACACATCAAGATTGTCACAAGAGAGAAAATGGACTGTATTCCAATGCTGCTAGAAGATGAGCATAGCAGGTATGTAGTTTCATTAGCAACTGCAGATATATGTGTTGCAATATAAGTTAGAAATGGTAAACATAAATTTAGTGTCCTGTGTCAGTATTCTGTTGGGTAACTAACTGTTGCTCTTAATCTAACTTGTCTTAAGATTTGTAAAAATTGTGAAAGAATTCCTTTTAGTAATCTATCTGCATTAATAGGTGTTCATTTATCTACATAAAGTGTGTGCATGCATGTAATATTTCTTTGTTTATTTTTTATAAGGTTTGAACACAGTAGGCCAAATAGAAGTGGTGGCTTTAATATGCAGGCAGCAGCTCATGCTTTGCTTTATTTGCATTTTCAGATTCTCGTAGTTTGCAGATGCCTTCAAGAGAACAAACAGAAATGTTTTTACTTTTGCAATGTTCACGCTGGCAAAAGGAGGAGTTTTATCCATGATCATAGCAGTAGACACACAGTTAAAATGCTGCTACTAATTTTAGCAGTTGGTATCTACTAAAATAAGGCACTAGAAGAGGAATGTAATGATGGTAGGTCTCAATTAGAAAGTGGTAATGCACATGTAGCAGCATAATAACAGATGTAAATTTAATGGTCTGGTGAGTTACATTTAGAAACTTCTTGTGTACATGATAGGTAAAATCAGGATTGAAAAATTCAGTGCCATAGCTGGGATTTGAACCAAGGATCTTCCGCTTCACATGCGGCTGCTCTAACCACTAGCTACCTCTCAAACATTGTCCACACACAGCTTGTTTGTTTAAAAGCACCAGCAGTAAGTTGGTTGGCATAAAAAAATAACAGTTTTTGTATACATGTTTTCCATTTCATCAATATTATCTATGTGCATCTTTGAAATTGGGATTTTTCCTTAAAAGGCCAGAATACTTTAAGTAACTTTTAAAATGCATTTGAGGTTATGAAACTACTGAATGAATAAACAATTCTGCATTCACTGTTTAAGGCACCAGGATAGCAGAATGGTTTTGTTTTGTGCTCTCATACTTAGGGTCTGGTTTAATGTCTAGCTCTAGATTGACAGTTTTAAGTCGACCTTACCCAAGCCTTCGCCTACAATTACTTCAAGTGTAGTGTCTCTAAGACCCAATATGGCTTGGGGTTCATGGTAAAAGCCATAGGTAATCTCACTCCATTGCCATCCTCATCACCCCACTATCAGTAGTAGTGTACACTACCCACTGGGTATGTTCAAATAATAAATTAGTCCAGCCATCACTTGGTGGAACTAGATTTCTCTTCAGGTCATTGCCGTATGGAGAAGATTGAAACAACCACATTCACTGTAACAGAACTGTAAGCTCCATTGTATAGGTAATAAAAGTCATGGTTACATTCTTTAACTGCAGCTTTCTGTTTTTAGGCTGCTAGAGTGCTATGCATGACGCATTTTGGCACTGCAGGGATGAAATAAGCAGAAATATACAAGGTCCCATGTTATTGCAGCAAGCCAATAAGTTTTAATGTGACCAATCAAATACTTTTTATGAAATTGCTGTAATCAGAGACTGATGAGCTGCAGTACAGATATTCAACTAATACTAATCTGGCAAATTAGTATTGCTCCTTAAATGCTATTGCTAATGTAAGATGAAAGCAATAGCAAAGATATTTCATCTGACTGTTTCATGATAGAAAGGAAATAATATCATCATTATGAAAGTTGCTCCCAAAGTGCTATATGGACAGCAGTGAGCAACTGCATAGGTACTTACTTTGATTCCCAAAAACTTCAGTTTTTCATCACATGATTTACAATATCTACATTAACACCTGCTCATGACCCAAATTTTAAAATGCACATTAAGGTTTCACAGCAATTATCTCTGCATTTGAAAAGAAATGCAATGGATTTAAAATAATGCTTCTTAAAAGCAGCATACTGCATTAATTGCCTCCTATGGTGTCCATCACATGCAGCCTGCAGTGATATTATTTATGAAATAAGTACCGTATTTTATCGCGTAAGCCCCCCCATCACATATTTCCCTCCCCTATGATTTTTCATCACTAAAAATTATTTACCTATTAAACATCACATAATTCCCTCTCCTGGTTCGTTCTTATTGGAGCGGCCTTCAAATGACTTGACAATGGACAACAATCAACACGGCGGTGCTTGTCATGGACAACAATGGACACAGTGCTTGCCACAAAAATACTCATATTGCCATTATCACAACGTATCGTGAAATTGAAATGTGATGTTGCAGACGTGTTTCTAAGACAGTTTGTTACAAGTCGTCATAATGTTGAAATATTCAAACTACATGGCAAAATCTAAATTAAATGCATTATCTAAAACCAATGCAAACGGGGTGAAAGCTGCAGGAAGACATTTCTCTGTTGATCCTAATGCAGTACGGTATTGGCGGAGACAAAAGAATAGTCAGAGAAAAGAAACAATGAAACAATACATTGTAGGCCAAATGAAACCATGGTATGTATCCAGGTCATTCACAAATTACTGTATATCTATATAACGTTTACATAATACTACATGGTTTCCCTTCCTTTCTGAATTCCTAGAAGCACCATTCGCATAATTCCCTCAGTGTTTTCAAGCAAATTTTTCGAGTAAAAAAGGGGGGAATTACACAATAAAATATGGTAATTCTATTTAGAATGATATAAACTTTGAAAGAGCAAGACTTTTTCCGTTCCCAACACATGTGTTTGCAAAAGTTCATCAGTCATCCTCTTACTCAAAACATGGAGAAATCACATCCGTTTTAAGAAATGTCTGGTCCAGATTTTAATTTATGATCTTACCTACTTCGCATCGCTTTGAAGTCTGCCTACATTGTTGACTGCGTGTTAACGTTAGTACTTTCAAAAACGAGTGTATGCATATATTTTATTATCATTACACTTTGTGGAAATCTCAAATTAATTTCTAGTTTGCAGTTGTTTACTCACATTGTAGTATTCATGTTAGTGAGAGGTTTTTAGAATAGGATTAATTCTCTGATTTTTCATAGTGATAAGACATGAAGCAGAAATTGTGAACACCATAGTTATGGAAATAATACCACTTCATGTGGCAGAATTAAATAATCGGGAAATATTAAAATCATTGCATGTATAAAAGGTACGGACATGGGAATATTGTTCACGGTTAAGATCATCAGAAAGGACACAGAATGTTACAACCAGGTAATTAGTGGCAAGCGCCAGGTAACAGGCTAAAGCCCTGTAAGACCAGTTTTTCCTGGAAATCACTTAGCACAGGTGTGCTGAACCAGGAAAACAAGGGATGGTCACGTGTACTTAAGCGAAATCCCACTGCCAGTGTAAAAGACAATTAAGAAGTGAAAGGCATTGATAGCTTCATGATGCTGAGTTTGGCGCGAAATCTTAAGGGGAAAATGAGGGGAAATTGGAAGGTGACTTATTACCATGGGAGCGGAACGCAACTACTTGCCTCCGAGATCCCCAAGCTATCAGGTCCGTCACACAGACTTAACTTCCAGGCCCCAAGCGATCAGGTCAGTCACAGAGACTTGCCTAGAAGTCGGAGTAGGAGTAGCACATATATGCATTTTAATTTACTTGGCCATCACGTTACATTCTACAGTAAATAATCTGTGGAGCTAGTAAAGACACAGTAACGATGTAACAATTCTAATAGTGATCGGGAAATCTCCAACATTACTTTGATTGATAATAAAAGTGATTCAACGAAAGTTCTGGCTTTTACGTGAAAATACTCACACATACCCAGAAATTAAGGTCCATGCAGAGCAACCGGGACACAGAAACCACCTGAGAAACAGTGTTCCACTTAGTATAGCAGAACGAGAGTAAGGAAGCAGTAATATGGCTTCAGACTTCTATGTGTAGTTTCAAGAAAAGAAAAGTTTCAGACGAAGGTAGATCATTTCAAATAATGTGGACAAATCCGTACTTTTTTTTTAAGTAAACAAGAAAACTGTATTTAATATGCAGTGAAATAGTGTCCGTGTTTAAGGAGTATAACATAAAGTGATATTACGACATAAAGTGAACATGCGTCTTCATATGATAAATTTGAGGGTCAGCTTTATGAAGATGAGGTATCCAAACTTAAAATTGAACTTTGGCATCATTTTCTGATGGCAAGTTTGTTAAAGAATGCACTGAGAGTGTTGCTGATACTAACAGGTGATCCAAAAGACTGCACCATAGGGGCGTAGGTACAATCGTGAGAGGGGGGGAAGGAATTGAAGAGAAGAGACCATTAAAGATTTCAAGAACTATAACATTTATGGATCAATAAATTATACATTTGTTAACAAGAATGATTAATCGGCATAGCAAACCTTTAAACAGAAATGGAAGCCGAAACACACAATAGAAATACAGGTGAAAACAAAACCAATTTACATAACCCCATTCAACTCCCTCTCAAAGCGAGGAGTTGGGCAGTCTTCGGGCCTATCTGAAAATGCCTAAATAATTCGCGTGGATATCCTACGGGTTACAAGAATTACTTGTTACAAGGTTACATTTAATTCATCCAGAAGCACCTCTCAGGCAAGTAACGGTCAGAAAGCCAATCTGTAATACACGGCCTGAGCCTTAGTTAAAACAAGCAAACGGGACCACTTACCCTTCACGCCAAGAAAGGAGAACACCGAAAGGAGAACACTGTCCCTACAATGGTGAGACCGAGAGAAAACCCCCCCAAAAAAACACTAGCGCATCCCAGTGGGAAAAACAAGAGTTGCGAAACAAAAGGAGGTGCTTCAATAAAACAAAGGAAGTGCGATCAGCACAAGACTCTGAAGCGGCTGCACTGTGTTTTATCTGTATGCATCCTTGACGCTTATTGCCGACTGCTGCTGTCATAGAACAGCGCAGATGAAACCATACAAGTTTTTCAAACTACTTTTAAAGGCTTTAGTTACCAATGTTATTAACGGAGATGATGTAACTGGCCACTGTTGTCCACACATTTCTGGCACTTCTTTAGGAAATTATCCATCACTCGCCATAGTTCACATTGAGAAATACTGGCAATTTCCTGGCAGATATTTTGTTTTAATTCTTCCAGGATGTTTGGGTTTATCTTGTATGCTTTATGCTTTAAGTTACCCCAGAGATAGAAATCACAGGGAGTTAGGTTGGGGAATCGAGGGGTCTACAAATCTCAGTCCTGATTCAACCTCTTAAAACATTGCCCACACACGGCTTGTGTGTTTAAAAACACTAGCAGTAAGCTTGTTGGCATAAATAAATAATAATAGACACTTTCAATTGCTCTCATCGAAAGATTGGCTGTAAGAGCTGTTGCAGAGTCTTGTTGAAGAAAGGCAAAATCACGCTCTCTGTTGGTTAATTCTCCAAAAATAGGTGGGGTGGGTTGGGGCAAAATGTATTCACATATGTGCGCGTCAACTGTTGACTCAAAAAAAAATTGAGCCTATAACTCTTTCTCCACTAATGGTGCACCATACACCAATTTTTTCATCATGAAAGGGTATTTCATGAACAATATTAGGTTTCTCAGAGCTCCAATAATGATTACTTTGTGTATACACATATCCATGAAGGTGGAACCAAGTCCCCACCGTGAACAATATTAAATGTGGGTCAATTTCACCATTGCATACACTTTTGAGAGTCCACTCACAAAATGTGTACCTAATTACAGGATCACCTGGTTGAAGAGCATGTGCCACAGTTATTTTATATGGCTTTATCTTCAGCAATTTAGTAGCTCTTTGCAAAGAGCCATAAGAAATGTCTGCCTGCTGTGAAAGACGCCTAAGTGATTTTTGGGGAGAATTCTCCAAATGATGACCCATGTTGTCTATGTTTCTTCGGTAAGAACCGTGTGCCATCTTTTAGATTTCTGAGCCTGAACACTTCCTGTGGCCTGACATTTATTGTCAAGTTTATGGATTGTTGTACGGCCTGGGACTTTTACAGCTGGACATCTTTCTGCAAATTGCACTTTCACTTGGCGAGCTGACTGAGTTAACACATACAAATCATAAATAAATACAAACTGTGCAGTAGAAAACAAATGCTGAGCCATAATACACTTTGTGATTAAGTACAGGACAAAGTCATAAAGCACACTGGCAATAATTCAGCCAGACGATATCAGCATCAGCTCAATACTGCATGATACTGCACTTTCAGAGCAGAGAAAAACAAGTCATCTGCATGACTTTGTGTACATCAGCTGCTGTTAATGTGTTGCCATCTGTGCAGTGGAAAAACACAGCACATCGGTTCTGATGTTTTTGGGTCTCTCTGTATATGTCCTGACAAAAAGGTGCACTTTGCAAAATTAACCTCATGGTGACAGACTGAGCTTGCTGTATTGAGAATCAGCATCCAATATATAGATAACTTTAAAATACTGAGGCACAAATTGCCAGTTCTGTTCCCTGGCTCTCAATGAGAGCAGTGATGCTAGCAATACTGTCCAATTTGCAATTTTCTTAAGGGGAGTTAATAAAGATTTCAATATTACAGAAGAATTAGCTGCCCTTGTCCCTCTTAAAGGCACCACTAAAGCTAATGGTTTAATGGGGGAGGCGTGTCACTTATACCTTGGACTGGCTTGTCTTGAAATATACAAACCTATCTGGTTTAACAATAATATATTGTTATTATACTGAAATAAGATGGCTGAGCCATGGCAAAATATTGAAGTTAGTTAAATAAGGAAATAATGAAGCTATTAACAATGAAGCAACAAGAATCTAAAGTAAGAACAAATTAGAAACTAAAAGCTTCACTTATCTTAGTAATATTCCAAACAACTTGGATATTACTAAGATAAGTGAAGCTTTTAGTTTCTAATTTGTTCTTACTTTAGATTGAAGTGAGTGTTTTATCTCAAAAACAAAATACAAGCATTTATGGAGGAGAAGGGTCAACCTACCATTTACCGTTGAATTTAAAGACGCATAATGAATGTTTGAACATTGCAACAATGCAACTGAACAAACTTAATTCACGTCTCCAGGGCAAAGACCAATTGATCACTCTGTGTTTGATCACTTGAAGTTCTTTCAAACAAAATTGTGACTTTGGAAATCACAAATAAAAAACAACTTTGTGCATTTCCCAACCATACAAAACTGTAATAATAAGAATTCTCAAAAGTATGTAGGAATTATATCAAAATTAAGAAATTTATTCCGCATTACATTTCAAGATTTCAAGGAGAATGTTATTCATCTTAACAACAGAGGCCCTTTTCCAAACATTGTTGGACCCACCTGGTATAGATGCCTGTGCTGTCCTATACATCTTCTTGAGGGATTTGATGATAAAAAAACAGGTGCAGTTACTATGTTAATGGACATGGTAGTAATGAGGTAAAATCCTTTTTATTCCAACCATATTAAAATGTGTTGATAGATCTAATGATGGATACTATCATCAGCACTGAAATATTAAAAGCAGTAATGGTACTAACCCTGAGAGCAGGAAAAATTTTGACAGTTGGAGGTAGGTTTTGCTTTTACATCAGATGCATTGCATCAGAAATAAAATTGATGTTTTATGCTATGCAGCTTTCATTTTGCCGTATGAAAGAGTAGTACCTAAATGCTAAGGTAAGGGAAAAGTTCAACATGTATCAGTAAATGCACTTCAGGAATAATGCAATTACCATGAATGTTTCTGTTTTATGTTATGCACTAATAATTTACATTTTTACATGTATTTATTGAAGTAGGCACCTTCTGGAGTAATATATCCTTCTCTGTGGTAAATAAAATTGGAATAGTCTTTTACTTTGATAAAATGACACTTTCTCTCAAAAATATAAACAGCTCAGTAAAAAAGAAATTAAAAAACAAAATAAATGAATTTTAGAGTGCCTTCCTAGTTTTTGCATAAAGCTGGTAATAGTAAACTGATGCAATGTATGCAAACCTTCCCACTTGAAGCTACTGAGAGGAAACACAAGTCAGTCCTGCACCTGAATGCTCAACGTTCTGTTCCATAGCTAATCCTGCTAAGTGCCTTGAAGTTTGGTTACTTATCTTTGTCAATATAAGATACCTAATACATTTACATTTTTAAGTATATGTGTTTCAAACCATTCCTGAAATTAAAATATTATTCTTGTTTTTAGGTTGAAACGAGCAGAATCAAGGTGTAAGGCTGGAAGGAAGACTGCACAGGTGGAGTAATTCAACACAACTTATTGTGAGGCATAAAATATTATTCTACCTATAGAGACATAGATGACAAACATTCAAATGTACAAAGAAATAAAGTCTCATATACAAATAAAACCATTTGTTTTATTCAGAGGAAATACTAATCATTCAGTATTTACTTTACCATTTCATTTGGCCTTTGCCATCATTTACTTCTCCTCTCACACCCTCATTTGACTTCCAGCCAGAAATATCACACTCCTTGTGATTTAACAGCTGTTCAAATTTCCTGCACAGTTTATTGATCCACCTGTTGATGTCTCTCAGATACCTGTAGGTATCCTTTTTTCTTTCATTTCCTTCCCTCCCTTTGGTCATTCTTCTTCCCCTGCCCCTACCCCTACTTTTATCCCTACCCTACTTTTATCCCTACCCCTACTTTTATTCCTACCCCTACATTTATCCCTGCCCTCATGCTAGCCTTACCCCTAACCCTACCCCTTCCCTATTCCTACTCCTACCCCTATCCTACTGCTACCCCTACCCCTATTCCTATCCCTACCCCTACTCCTATCCTACTGCTACACCTACCCTTCGCCCTATTCCTACCCCAACTCCTAGCTCTTCTCCTTCCCCTATCCTACCCCTAGCTCTACCCATACTCTTACCCCTTCCCCTACTATACTCCTAACTCTACCCATATTCCCCTACTACCATACTACCCCTACCCTTGTTCCTACCTGTACACTACCCCTACCCCTACTCATAGCCCTTCTCCTTCCCCATTGGTTAGACGCTGGCCTACTGATCCCAAGGTTCCCGTCCAGACCGATGGTTTTTAAGCGTGCTTAAAACGACAGCTCCATTTCAATAGATTTATTGGCATGTAAACATGTGGGACAAAATACTGACACACCGGCAATGCTGATATGAGCTTGGCAATTGACAGCATCGTTAAACAATGAAATAAATTAATTCTCCTAGCCCTTCTCCTACTCCTACCCCTACTCCTAGCTCTTCTCCTACTCCTGCGTCGGTCTGGGTGGCTCAGTTGGTTAGACGCTGGCCTACTGATCCCAAGGTCGCGGATTCAAACCCGGCCCAGGACGATGGTTTTTAAGTGTCTTTAAAAACGACAGCTCCATGTCAGTAGATTTACTGGCATGTAAAAGAACTCCTGCGGGACGAAATTCCGGCACACCGGCGACGCTGATGTGATCCTGGCAATTGACAGCGTCGTTAAACAACAAAATAATTTTAATTTTTTTTCCTACTCCTGCTCCTACTCCTAGCACTTCTCCTACTCCTAGCACTTCTCCTACTCCTAGCCCTTCTCCTACTCCTAGCCCTTCTCCTACTCCTGCTCCTAGCCCTTCTCCTACTCCTACCCCTACTCCCAGCTCTTCTCCTACTCCTAGCCCTTCTCCTACTCCTGCTCCTAGCCCTTCTCCTACTCCTACCCCTACTCCCAGCTCTTCTCCTACTCCTAGCCCTTCTCCTACTCCTACCCCTACTCCTAGCCCTTCTCCTACTCCTGCTCCTACTCCTAGCCCTTCTCCTACTCCTAGCCCTTCTGCTACTCCTACCCCTACTCCTAGCCCTTGTCCTACTCCTGCTCCTACTCCTAGCTATTCTCCTACTCCTAGCCCTTCTCCTACTCCTAGCCCTTCTGCTACTCCTACCCCTACTCCTAGCCCTTCTCCTACTCCTGCTCCTACTCCTAGCTATTCTCCTACTCCTAGCCCTTCTGATACTCCTACCCCTACTCCTAGCTCTTCTCCTACTCCTAGCCCTTCTCCTACTCCTACCCCTACTCCTAGCTCTTCTCCTACTCCTAGCCCTGCCCCTACTCTTAGCTCTTCTCCTACTCCTAGCCCTTCTGCTACTCGTGCCCCTACTGCTAGCTCTTCTCCTACTCCTAGCCCTTCTGCTACTCCTGCCCCTACTCCTAGTCCTTCTCCTACTCCTACCCCTACTACTAGCTCTTCTCCTACTCCTAGCTCTTCTCCTAGTCCTACCCCTACTCCTAGCTCTTCTCCTAGTCCTGCCCCTACTCTTAGCTCTTCTCCTACTCCTAGCCCTTCTGCTACTCGTGCCCCTACTGCTAGCTCTTCTCCTACTCCTAGCCCTTCTGCTACTCCTGCCCCTACTCCTAGTCCTTCTCCTACTCCTGCCCCTACTACTAGCTCTTCTCCTACTCCTAGCTCTTCTCCTAGTCCTATCCCTACTCCTAGGTCTTCTCCTACTCCTACCCCTTCTGCTACTCGTGCCCCTACTGCTAGCTCTTCTCCTACTCCTTGCCCTTCTGCTACTCCTACTCCTAGCCCTTCTACTCCTACCCCTACTGCTAGCTCTTCTCCTACTCCTAGCCCTTCTCCTACTCCTACCCCTACTGCTAGCTCATCTCCTACTCCTAGCCCTTCTCCTACTCCTAGCTCTTCTCCTAGTCCTGCCCCTACTCCTAGCCCTTCTACTCCTACCCCTACTACTAGCCCTTCTACTCCTACCCCTACTCCTAGCTCTTCTCCTACTCCTACTGCTAGCTCTTCTCCTACTCCTACCCCTACTGCTAGCTCTTCTACTCCTAGCCCTTCTCCTACTCCTACCCCTATTCCTAGCCCTTCTCCTACTCCTACCCCTACTGCTAGCTCTTCTCCTACTCCTACCCCTACTCCTAGCTCTTCTCCTACTCCTACCCCTACTCCTAGCCCTTCTCCTACTCCTACTCCTACTGCTAGCTCTTCTCCTACTCCTGCCCCTACTGCTATCTCTTCTACTCCTGCCCCTACTGCTAGCTTTTCTCTTACTCCTACCCCTACTGCTAGCTCTTCCGCTACTCCTAGCCCTTCTCCTACTCCTACCCCTTCTCCTAGCCTTTTCTCCTACTCCTACCCCTACTCCTACTCCTAGCCCTTCTCCTACTCCTACCCCTACTACTAGCTCTTCTCCTACTCCTAGCTCTTCTCCTAGTCCTACCCCTACTCCTAGCTCTTCTCCTACTCCTGCCCCTACTCCTACCCCTTCTCCTACTCCTACCCCTACTGCTAGCTCTTCTCCTAGTCCTACCCCTACTCCTAGCTCTTCTCCTACTCCTAGCCCTTCTGCTACTCGTGCCCCTACTGCTAGTTCTTCTACTCCTAGCCCTTCTGCTACTCCTGCCCCTACTTCTAGCTCTTCTCCTACTCACAGCCCTTCTGCTACTCGTGCCCCTACTTCTAGCTCTTCTTCTACTCCTGCCCCTACTCCTACCCCTACTGCTAGCTCTTCTCCTAGTCCTACCCCTACTCCTAGCTCTTCTCCTACTCCTAGCCCTTCTGCTACTCGTGCCCCTACTGCTAGTTCTTCTACTCCTAGCCCTTCTGCTACTCCTGCCCCTACTTCTAGCTCTTCTCCTACTCCTAGCCCTTCTGCTACTCCTGCCCCTACTTCTAGCTCTTCTTCTACTCCTAGCCCTTCTGCTACTCCTAGCCCTTCTCCTACTCCTACCCCTACTGTTAGCTCTTCTCCTACTCCTAGCTCTTCTTCTACTCCTGCCCCTACTCCTACCCCTTCTCCTACTCCTACCCCTACTTCTAGCTCTTCCCCTACTCCTAGCTCTTCTACTCCTGCACCTAATCCTAGCCCTTCTCCTACTCCTGTCCCTACTCCTACCCCTTCTCTTACCCCTACCCCTACTTCTAGCTCTTCTACTCCTAGCCCTTCTGCTACTCCTGCCCCTACTTCTAGCTCTTCTCCTACTCCTAGCCCTTCTGCTACTCCTGGCCCTACTCCTAGCCCTTCTCCTACTCCTACCCCTTCTCCTACTCCTACCCCTACTTCTAGCCCTTCTCCTACTCCTAGCTCTTCTCCTAGTCCTGCCCCTACTCCTAGCCCTTCTCCTACTCCTGCCCCTACTCCTAGCCCTTCTCCTACTCCTGCCCCTACTTCTAGCCCTTCTCCTACTCCTAGCTCTTCTCCTAGTCCTGCCCCTACTCCTAGCCCTTCTGCTACTCCTGCTCCTACTCCTACCCCTTCTCCTACTCCTACCCCTACTTCTAGCCCTTCTCCTACTCCTAGCTCTTCTCCTAGTCCTGCCCCTACTCCTAGCCCTTCTCCTAGTCCTGCCCCTACTCCTACCCCTTCTCCTACTCCTACTTCTAGCCCTTCTCCTACTCCTAGCTCTTCTCCTAGTCCTGCCCCTATTCCTAGCCCTTCTCCTACTCCTACCCCTACTTCTAGCCCTTCTCCTACTCCTACCCCTACTTCTAGCCCTACCCCTACTCCTAGCCCTTCTGCTACTCCTGCCCCTACTCCTAGCTCTTCTCCTAGTCCTGCCCCTACTCCTAGCCCTTCTGCTACTCCTACCCCTACTGCTTGCTCTTCTCCTAGTCCTGCCCCTACTCCTAGCCCTTCTGCTGTTCCTACCCCTCTGCTAGCTCTTCTCCTAGTCCTGCCCCTACTCCTAGCCCTTCTGCTACTCCTACCCCTACTCCTAAGCTCTTCTCCTACTCCTAGCCCTTCTGCTACTCCTGCCCCTACTCCTAAGCTCTTCTCCTACTCCTAGCCCTTCTGCTACTCCTACCGCTACTCCTATTCCTACTCCTACTCCTACCCTTACTTGTACCCCTATCCTTCCCTTCCTTCCAATGCCGGTCTTTATTACTTCACATGTTATTGCAGGTGGTCAACACTGATGTTACATGAAATGAAATTAAATGATAAAGGGAGAAGGAAATTTAGGTAGAAAGCATTCCTGGCCTAACAAGAGTTCCTTTGCTGCAATGCAGCATTTTCGCCACGGCCACCGCCACCGCTACCGTCATTTCCGCCGCCACCACCACGACCACCACCACCAACCACCAACCACCATCGCCACCGCCACCGCCACCACAACTATTTACCACAATTTAATTTAATTGCTGAAAATATTTCTGCTTCATTTTAAAACTTAAGAATGCTCCTAGACTTCTTATTGCATATTTTTAGCATAACATTGGGACCCTTAACTTTTTTGTGCTTTGAAATGAATTATTGTAATTTGAGTAATTATTGAATAAGCTCTTAAGCTTTGTAATATATTTTCGTAATCCTACTAATAACAGGTTGTATCAAAAGGGATTTGGTTGATAATCCTGCCCCAATTAATGAGGGGAACAAAATTCTTTCAGTGCTTAGTCTGTGGTGCCTTTTCACCATTTAGCACATCTCTTGGGAACATAGAAGTTGATAAATAGCAGAAATGATCATTTTACTCACACTGAGTATCATCAAATATACTCTGTTATATTTTGCTTCATACTATGAAGAGCAAGCAGTCACAAATCATCTTGCCCAAATACTTATTAAGGAACATTAGAAACACTGTCAGCATCAGCAGATTGTAAAAAATTAAAATTTGTCTGTATTTTTCCTTCCTCCACAACATTAAAATTATACGGACCTACAGCTAGAGCTGGTCTTACTTCTTCTATGTCATTAACATTGTTCAAACTTACAGGTGTAGCACAATTAATAATAGCATTATTAGAAAATATGTATTTTAAGCTTTAGCCTAAAACTCCCAACACAACAACCCTTCACGGGCCAAGGCTTACCACCTGGCCACTGTGTCCCCCACCTCTCCCGCCACAGGCATCATGAGTGGGGAGCAGAACTGGAGGGTGGTACATGGTCAGTGCCCTGGTCCCTCCCGGCTGGTTATGCAGCCTTTGTGACCTGGGATCACTACTTCTTTATTCAAGTGTCTCCTCAATTGCCCCTTCAGGACCTAACGAATCTGAATGCACCTGGGACAAAATTCCGGTACACCGGCTATGCTGGTGTGATCCTAACAATTGACAGAATTGTTAAACAACAAAATATTATTAATATTATTATTATTACCCTGTGCCAGACCTCCCAGCAGGAGAAAGATCCCCACGCCTGTACTGCAGATTGAACCCAGGTCCTCCATGCCAGAGGTAGGCATGCTACCACTGCGCTATTGAGGCAGTCAAGCTTTAGCCTAAAGCAATATCCAAAATGTATTACAAGAAGTAGTATAAATGACAAAATACACTAAACTTATCCTTTTATGAATTTTAACACTTCTCTTGAAGTAATTTCCAGAGGTATTCAACAGTTGAGCAAGCATTTTCCATTTTACTTTGACTTCCTTGAGATAGTAGGAAAGTGTGTGTAACTGTTTTCAGTTAAATACTTCAATAATGTACATTTTGTGTGAAAACTAAACTGTATATTTCATTTACGATTCTGATTGTGTACTCATTTTGCACACTGGAAGCAAGGAAAAACAAAATTATATCATAAAGTGCTTAGGTTTTTAATTAGCCACACTAGGTGGCAAACAACTTTGAGGACAATCATAATATCAGATGAATTACAGAATACCAGATAATGCCATGCTTGTTATGGCTAGCCTGTTAACTTTGACAGTATCAATAACAATTTTCTTAACAACAAAGTACAGAATAGCCCTGAATGAAATCCTGTAGTTAGTGCACATCTGTGTAATTGCATTTGCCATTTGCCAGGACAAGAATTTATTCTTAGAGAAACTAAGAGGTTCAGTTAATGCAACTATGTACTCAGTATGTCTTAAGTTGTTCAAGGCACTAAGAAAAATGCTTCAGGTAGAAATGTGTATAACTGTGTGTAAAAGTTGCCAATTTTGGCAAAAAATGATAAAAAATTATGCATCCTTACTCTGTTGTTAACCTTAAAATACAACAAATTTGATAAGGACTTCAAGTTCTGCTATGGACAGTTAAGGTTATGAACAACATTGTGACAGAATAACATGTTCAGCATATTTAAATGATAGCATATATAATTGCTCCTTTTGAAGTCCAACTTAACATTTGGCCGTTATCTCCCATTGTGCTGCAGATCATTTTTTGTGTTTTATTCATAGGAGTTTTTCAGGTAATAAAAGAATTTTATTAGTTTAACCTAAAATTATGAAATTAATTCTTAATGGTATGTAGCTTAAAATTACAAACAGCAAAGACTATGTAACTCTAGTGCTCAAAGCATTCATATACTCTGATAAATTTATAAATATTGAGGTCTATATTTGCAAATAATCTATATTTTCTTTATAGTAAAATAGTCATTATAAATAAAAGCTATAATCATATAAAATATGTTAGTGAAAAATAATTAATTTAGCTAAAATGTTTGTTTAATTTTCTTCAGCAAAGATTGGACCACTTGGAGTTGTGTTATGTTGCTTTGCTCGTCTCATTACATGTTATATTTTGTTTGTGGATATTAATTTACATGTCCTAGTTGAGAGTTTTCTTACTTAATATCTTTCCTTGAGTGTATTTATTGTTGGTAAATAACATTCACTACATTTATGATAGCATTAGGTGTTTCTGTGTCTTTATTTAGTAAAGAAATTGTGTATGGATGAAGTGTTACTTTGAATATGTCTGTTACATGTGATACCTAAACTGTGCATGTTAAATTAATTTATTATAAAGAGTACTTAGTGCTTTGTTTAAGTGTGTAAATTTCATTGCTTCATGTCTTATTGTCTAGTAATGGTGACTTAGTAACATACAGATTTTAGTAGTAACAAAGTATAAGCTGGGTGCTTCTACTTACTTTGTAGCAAATCACATTATTTTTGCATATTAAACTAATAGCATTCAATATTTCCTGCTTAACAGTGCATGCATTTTTTGTTGTTTGCTGCATAACACATTTGTACAGCCAGTAAGCCAGTAGACATAGTAAAGTGGGCTACTTAGAGTTAGTAGTAAGTAAAGGGCTTTGAGTTCTGTTTCAAATATTTGCTGCTTTTCTGCCACCCTTACTTATTCCATGACATTTATTTGATTAAATAATAGTGGTGATTAAGAAGAGGTTAATAATTAAAAGAATGGGTAATAATGACGTGGACAATATTTTGGCATTTTTTAAAATACTCACACGTGTTGGGTACATTACATGAGGTATAGCAACTTCCTGAACAACAATTTAATGGTTGTAATACTTTAAACAAAACTTGTGATATAATAATTACAAAGGGGTGAAAATCCCCTTAGTCCCAAAAATTCCTTGGTGCTTTTAATTGTACTAAAATGTATTCAGTGATTGCAACAAACTGAGAGACCATCAGCATTTAAATTTGCTTTACATTCCCTTTCTCTCGTCAGTACAAATTTGGACCTGTATTTTAAGCAATGGCATGTTCATTACAATATGTGTACTAGAATTCCAAGTAGGCTTCTTATTAACCTTACGAGGACTGTCCCATAAGTACCCAACCTAACAAAGAAAGCACAAAATTTTGTGAAGAAACATCTTTATTTCTCTACATAGTCTCCTTTCAGCTCAATACACTTTTCCCAGCAATGCTCAATAGCTTCAATACCCTGTTTCTAGTGAAAGCCATCGAGCTCTGCAAAATGGCCATCAACTGCAGACTCCATCTCTTCATTATTGGCAAATGTTTTACTGCCAAGCCATTTCTTCAAGTTTGGGAACAAAATAATCAGAGGGAGCTAAATCTGGCAAATAGGGTCATGAGGAAGCAATTCGAAGGCTAACTCACTGATTTTGGCTCTGGCAATAATGGATGTGTGAACTGGTGCATTGTCTTAATGAAACAAAATTTTCTTTTTCACTAAATGTGGTTGTTTTTGCTTGATTTCATCACCCAAACGGTGCAACAAGTTCACATAATACATTGATTTTCCTTTTTTGGAGATAATCAATGAAAATTATCCTGCATGCATCGAAAAAAGAAAAAGAAAGAAAGAAAAGAAAAAAAAAAACTGATGACCTTCTTTGGAGCCAATTTTCCCCCTTCAGTCCACTGTTTAGTTTGTTTCTTCATCTTAGGTTTGAAGTGTTGAACTCAAGCTTCATTCACAGTTATGAGCAGCCGCACCGTAGCCGAGTGGTTAGACCATTTACTTCTCAGCAAGGCAGCCCAGGTTTGATCCCAGGCAACCGCATGTGGGATTTGTGGTGGACGAAGCGGTGCTTGGGCGGGTTTCCTCTGGGTTCTCCGATTTCCCCTGCCATCTCATTCCACCAGTGCTCCATCTTCATTCCATGTATCATTGATCAGTGTCACCGCCTGCGATGCCGTACATAGTAAAAGCGGGCGTTAAACAGTACAAACATACAAACACATACTCACAGCTATGAATCAACACAAAAACTCAGCTTTATTGCGGCGAAATATTGCCAAACACTCGACTGAAACGTCCTCGTGATACTATTTTTGTTTCCTGTATGAGCAAACGCAGCACCCATCTTGGGCACAGCTTTCTCTTGTCCAAATTTTCAGCCAGTATGTGACGTACAGCACTGTTTGAAATACCTGCAATATCTGTTAGCTCGTGCACTTTTAGTTGACAACCATCCAATGCCCTTTTATGGATTTTCTTTACAATTTCTGGTATGGTCACCTCATTTGGTCAACCACTGTGATGTACATCTTGGCAGCTTGCATGGCCTTGCTTAAACTCTGCCACCCAATATTTTACTGGTAAACGAAGGAGCTGACTCTACCAGAGTAGAACTTGCTCAACTTTAATATTAGTTGGACTATGTCCTTTCAAATGAAAGTATTGTATCACATAACAATGACCAGTTTAATCCATGTTTACAAATTTGCTGAGAGCATTCATTATTGATGGCTAATAAACAATGCAACATCGTCAAACTTCAAACTTAAGCTTTATAAGGTTGGTACTTTCTACCATAGTCATTTGTTTGAAACAACAACCTTTATCTATATATAAGGTTGGATACTTCTGGGACAGCCCTTTTATAATGATCTGTGGTGACTGCTAGGACCTAAGAGACTGCTAGTTGAAAAAATGGGGGACTTTTGCCCTATATCAGTTTGAGTGTCATAATTACTAAACCAATAATTTTCATTTCACATTGGACAATAAGAATTTTGAATAAAGTTTCTTATTATTGATTCCTATTCATTTGTCTAACGGATGTGAAAGAGATATAAATTTCATAAATTTCATACTCAGGTCCTTCAGTGCTTTTTTATTTAACAATATAAGCATTGCCTCGAGTACTATTGCTGTCAAGACTGGTTCACAATAACTGGGAATGGAAATGACAAAGTTAAAATATGTGTGTTGCAGTGTGAGTATTCACAATTAACAGGAAGCGTACTGGTGACTTGGTTAAGTTGCAGTTTTCTCTTCCTGGTAATTGGTATATCAGCTTCATAGTGTGACTTTCTTCGTGGCAGGAATTATTCAAGGAAGCCATGAACAATAACCACTGCTAGAGTTCTCTGTAGTTGCAATCATGGAGAAACAAAACTGCACCTACACATAACAGAAAACACCAGAGAAGAATGAAGTTCTATATTCCATTTATCATAAGTATATTAGAATGACATTTTCAGAAGAAGAATAAGAATTAGTAATGGCTTGGCTTTTAGAATATGTTCCCTGCATTATGTAGGCTGAAGCAAGCAAATGAAAACATATCTTAGTCAATTACAGACAAATGACACCTCAATACACAAAGCTGACTTTCAGGTTATTGATATTGTCATTCCTGTTCCTGGTGTATTATAAACCAAAGTTATTCACAAGTGTTTGGTTTCCTTCTTTTTCTAGTTCCCATTTCCATTCCTCATTTATTGTTGATCAGTTTTTCAGTTGTTTGATTAGCAGCAGTTTCACCTTAAGGTATGAAAATATAGTGTCAATTTAGCATACATAGTTTCATTTCCAATAATTATTAAATGCAGTATTAGAAAAATTCTAAATGTGGATGCTTTTATGCTCAAAAACACCTTCAGAAAGTTAAACTTAGGTTATGAGAGATTTGCTCATTACATATACAGTATTATAATCAGATTGTTGTGTCACTACTGCCTTCATGTGTTGTACAATGAACAGTAACAACACTTTTTTTAATTAACTGAGAAGGTCAAACTATGTTGGAGACATGTAAAAAGGAACAACGTAAACCTTATAAAGCATTGTATTTCACCAAAACTCTGTGTAATTCAAAACTAAGAAATGCCTGCTCTTTCAGATTTACTGTGTAGTACCATGATCTTTGGTGTCTTAGACCAGTAATATAGGATTATTCACTTGTCTTGTACAAGCAGAACCCAAATATGTGCATTGGCCATTGCAGCTGGCTAAGACCATATGATCTATTATTGTGGCTTTATGCAACCTGCATTAATTTTAATGGCCTTGTACCGGTCCTTTGAATTTGTTCTCGTTTCAATAATTTAGCAAAACCACATTATAGATATTTTATTGGTTCATTGTTTAAATAATTATTACACTTTTAGTATGGATAATAGAACATTTTGGGTCCTTTGCAGTAGCAAAGTTGAGAATAATCAACAGCATAATTGCTGTTACTAAGGAGCTACTTTTATTTGACTTTTGCTATCCCTTTCCATCCTGCCAGTGAAATGGTGAATATCATACAAACAGACCATTAATTTAAGCTATAGTTCGCATTTAGCATTAAATGTCCTGTTAAGTTTAAATGAATTGGCTCTTAGAGTAAAGATTTTGTTCAGTAAAAGCACTGAAAATCCCATGTTTCTATAATGCTTCATTCTTGCAAATTCAAAGAATAACTGATGAAGCTTCCAGCACCGTGACGTCACAGAGTTGCCCACCCTTCACTATAATAACCATATGGCCAAGGAACTTCTGTCTCATTGTATGCATAGTTTCTGCCAGAAATGCCTAGATGCCGGGTTCTGGAGTGCTTAAATGCCACAAAATTATTTGATGAGAGAAACAGCAATCACATGGATCCAGTGTTAAAATCAGCCAAAAACAAAATAATCATGATGATGGTGATTGATGATCGATGATAATGACGATGATGACGACGATGACAATGATAAAAATGGCAGATCTAAACAAACAAAGAAATGGTGACTGTCAAGGTAACACAGAGAACACTTTGCTCACCTTGACCCTAGATGGATCTTTGGAACTTTTGTTGCTATCACCCCAGGAGGAAAGGATAAAGTGAAGGAAGCACAGGAGGCTATAGGGTGCAGGCAGATAGATCACAAAGATGCACGGAGGTCTCTTATTCCTGCTTGAAGAACAGATTACACTATCAGGCTGCTCAGAGAAGACTTCCTTCTGGCAGAGTTGGGGAGAATTCAACCCATCTTGGGGAGCTCAAAAAAGACTACAATCTCTCAGGGCTGAGAAGAGCTTTCCAATAATCAAGCATCTGCACCATCTGTTTGACACTGAGTGTCACTGTACAACCCCAAAGCCCACTGAAATATGAAAAGGGAACAGAAAGTTGTGATTGAACAGGGACCACCCCAGAATTTGTCTACCAACCCAGATAAATCACAAAAAAAAAAAAAAAAAAAAAGGAAAAGACACAGTCAGAGTGGCTGGCCTGATGGGAATGAAACCTGGAACCTTCTGAACACAAGCCTCACATTACAGTGGAGCCATCTTGCTGGGAAGAGATGTGATAGGGTACAAACAATTAAAACACATCTCTGCACCCAAAATTGTTCTATACAGCATACTTTGCTATCCACTGTCAACACCACCTAATGAGGGAAATATGTATCACATGGATCGAGCCAAAAAAAAAGATAATACTAGGATCTAGACAACTAAGAAATTGTAGGGTACAACCAATTAAGACACATGTCTGTATCCAAAATGTTTACTGTACAGTCAAGCCTTACATTAACATTTCAATAATAATTAAAAAAAAGCTGGCACAGGTTTAAGGTTGCCTTATTGTCATACAAGCAATGTGTGGAAGTAACAGCAGGAATTTGCCTAGACTACTACCTGGATTGGAATTGTGTAAAAGTGCTGAGATTTTGGTGCCAAATAACTCGTTGATTTAATGACCATATGTTTGTTATAATGATGTGGAGATTCTGCACAAGTAGCCTAATTCCCTCATTGTTTATTGGATTGGTTCTGGTACTGGATATTTCATCATAAAACACATGAAAGTGATGTATAAATTATTCTAAGATTTTTAAGTTACATAGTAAATAAAACCTGGCATGCTGATTGAAGTATTTTTTAAGTTTCTTTGATTCAGGTCCTCAACCCTGATTTAGACTATACTTCTTTATAAGTATAATTATATTTTGTAAAGTTTTGTATTTTTTTTCTTTACTCAAATATCACTTTACGTGCAGTCGTTTGCGACTAGTCTGCACCCCCAACTTATTGTGCTCTCTCTGTGTGACAAGTGGCAAGATCTCTAATGCTAATACTTCTTTTAATATATATGTACATTAGAATATCCCTCACAGAATGAAATTAGTTCCACTGAGTTAATTGTAAGTAAATTAATACATACTTTAAATTAGGGTGTGCAATGAGTCACTCTGCAGTTTATTCAATTTTGGCCTCCAATGAAATTTTTAGAAGAAATATTTTGACAATGGAATGAAATATAAGAGGTGCAAAAAAATTCCAGGGAAGAATGAAATCCCATCATGAAAACTTTTAAAAAACTGAAGAAAAAGCTGTAGAAAAGGAAATGTTCTATTCTTAAATGAAACAATAGTGATACAATGTTCCCTTTGTGACTGAAAAGGTGAGTCAAGTGTTATGAACTTGTCTCATACAAAACCTATAGAGTAATTTTCTGTTCATACACATTTTTTGTATCGGAAGCTTTACTGTGCAAGTTGAATATGAATTGAGCAGTTTGGAAGCAATAAGGGTTCATCCCAAAATTGTCTTTTTCCTCTCACAAGGGAAGGGCATCTGGCCAAACAGGAATTTTTTTATTCAAACGTTATACTTACCTTAGAATACTGAAGACATCCTTTGAACTGTGTAAGGCCTTGTTTGTCAATTAAAGCATGTTCAAGTTTTCAAAAAAGTACCATGAGCTACAGGTTGGTCCAATACAAGCTAATGAGAGCTCACTCAAATATACATGTAGAGGCTAGTCAAAGTTTGCCAAGAGCCATTTTAAAACATTTCTCACCAGCATTCTCTTGGAAAATCTAACAAGCAATAGTAAGAATATTCTGTTCTCTAATTTATGGAATGCTCATGAGGGTATGATGAGTCTGTTAATGGTTAGGATGTTGAATATATAATCATATCACCAAAAACAATCAAGTATGTGCAACTCCTGAATGTTTATTTCTTTTAGCAGTGGAAGAGTTGCCATCCTTTGTGTAAAATGCCTCCTCCCCATCTATATAGAGGTGTTAATGAACTACACCGAAATAACTTGAGAGATTGTAGATATGACTGATATAAGTAATTTGAGATAGGCAATGTATGGTCCACAGCTAAACATAATGTAGTTATATCATGTTAAAATATTAATATCAAATCCTGATAAGTCAGTGTTAAAGCAAAGTCAGGTGAACAATTGACTTAGAATGTCTTTCAGACTGCTGACAGAGTATAGAAACATTGATCTTTAGCAGCTCGTTATCAGCGTTCTCAAGATTTAATGCCTCAAAAATCTCTCAAATCTCGGACTAATCACTTGGCAATGTGACACTGAACAACGATTAGCTGCCTTCTTACATTGTGTAGTCTATTCTATAGACACGTCATTGCTTGTTCTTGTGGCAAAATTCGTAACATCAAAGGCTGTAGTCCCAAAGGTTGTGTTTTTGTTTCCTATCATGCTGTTACTATTTTTGCTTTCTTTTTTTTATTTCATATGAAGAAGAGCAGTAACACTACTATCATTTCCTTATTTGGCTCATACCAGAAATCTTGGATAGGGTACAACAATCATTCCTTTGTTGCTGTCAATTTTGCCATGAAAATTCAGGTCACAATTTTGAGCAGTTCCTATAAAATTGATTTAAAATCTTAGATGTTTTTATGTGTTTGCTCTTTCTTTGACCCTTTAAAGTACTTTCCATTCTGAAGTGCAGCACATGAACGTATTAAGCAGGTTTCTATCTTTTGATAGCAAGAATTGAAATTAATTGTACTGACATGTTGAAATAAAACTGCATACATTGAAGCACAATTTAAAATCTAGAACACAACAGCATAAGTATGCTCTACTTAAAATAAAGAAAATAATAAGAAACAAAAAAAGCGAACGAAACTCAAACTCAAAAACGATGATGAGTTTATTCTCAAATGCTAACGACATCATAATCATTGTACCAGAGAGGTGCACTCCAAAACGTCCCTTCCCTTTCATGTGTTGCGCTCTTGAATGGTTGATATTAGTCAGTGGCATACTGGCTCTTTAGAAACTTATAGCCCTAACTTCGAAATTTGAACAAACAAGCTATAAGTCTATCTCAAATTACTTGTTTAAGGCATCTCCATATCCTCTGAAAATATTTTTCTGTAGTTCATTAACATCCTGTATATATATATCCCTAGGGCATCTCCCCTATACAGAGTGTACCCTTATCACCCGGCCGCTGCGTCCTCCAGCCACAGCCAAACTATGGAGGAATGCAGGATGGGGTGGCAGGGGTCAGTGCATTGATTCCTCATAAGGCGACTACTTGACCTTTTAGGGATGCTCTTTTCATCAGGATAGCTACTCAGTTGGCATCATGAGGCTGAGTGCACCCTGCACCAGACCTCCCAGCGGGGAAAAATCTCCACACTGGTACTGAGGATCACATCCGGGCTCCCCGCCCCAAAGGCAGTCACACTACCACTGCGCTACATGGGTGGTCCCACATATGTTTGTGAAGACAAAGCAATGGTCCTACCTACCAATTAATTTATTGCATGGTCAAATGGCTTTACAGTCTTCTTTGGTGTTCTAGGGAGATTTGTATATTAATTTGAAGAAAATATTCCTGTTGTATCATAGGCTTTTCCGACTTGCAATTTGAAATCTATTATATCATTTCAAGGCTTATAAGTGGAGCATGTGTGAAGGAAAATTGCACCATTGCCACATGCAAGCATACAAGCATCTGCTCGTAGGCATACAAATTGACTAAAACTGCAATGCCACTTAGTGCTCTGCAGCTTGGCTGACATAAAGACTGTAATAAAACTTTCTTTCATTGATAAGCAATTAAATCCTTTTGGATTTCCATCTTGTTTTTTGAATAACTTTCCAAGTATAATTGATAAATGTAATGTTGGGAATACACTAACCACAACATGTGGAGGAAATAAGATACATTAAAACATATCCTCCTTAATATGCCATCATTGGTGTAATGTATGTTAGCAAGCATCTGTCTCCCATCTGTTTCTCTTTTCATTTATTATATTTAAATATTTAATGCCAGAGTTGAAAGAAAACTTCACATTTAATCATTTTTGTAGCAAAGTAACAATTGACAATTAGGTGTAAAATTGTTTAATGAAAATAGAAAACTGAATGAGCAAGCATGGTGCAACTAGATAGAAATTAAAGCTTTACTAACCAGCTGGAAGGTGGCGTATGTACTAAGCTTTTTTTCTTTTTTTAATCGCAGAAAATATTAGTAACTCATTGCAGAATGTGAATTGTTTAATGAGTTCTTCTATATGTAAGATTATAGTTCATTAACAGTTTAAAACAGAGTGGCTAAAAGAGAGTTTGCATTTAAGTTGCACAGAAGTATTAGTTTTGAAACCATACTACTTTGGAAGGAAAAAACAGTTCCCTTTAAAACTTTTGTTTCCGTGTACTGGTCTGGGGCAAGAATTGGTCCCAGAATATTGCAAAAATGAAAATGAAAAGGTATTGTTCCAGAAAGCTGAAGACCATGCTGAGTGCCATAAATGATAACTTTATTCCACTTGTAGTATTTCATAGGTCTCTGAAGGGTTCCAAGGGAATTTAAGGTACTTAAATTGCAGAAGATACACTGCAGTGAATAATAAATTGAAAATAAAATATCCATTAAAAGTCCTAAAGGAGAAATTCCATGCAAGGCATGTTAAAGAAGTACAAGTATAAATATAGGTAAGGATGAATGAGGGAGTGTGTGTAAACAAGGGTTAGCCAGAGAACTGTGCAAGGATCTGAATCGCCAACCTCAAGTTTCCTCATCCATTTTAGTTTTTAAATTTATATTTAGTTTGAAGTAACAATCTGTAAGTATAATTTTTTCTGCCACTAAACATTAGTAATAAATTATTGTAAGTTTACTTTAAGGTTATTTGTGAGCAGTCATTTTTGCTGACATGCAAGAGTCATCATTCAAATTCTGATTTTGTCAAACTGTCCAGCTGAAGCTTTTATTTTCTTTCTTTCCTATCATTTCATGAACATCATTATAGTTAGTTCATCTACAATAACATTGATTAATTTAATGTATTGAGTGTTTGACATAAGAAAGTCAATTAACAACATTATTCTGAAAAAGAAAAACTTATTTGCAGCTTTCCAATAATTTTCTGCAGTTGTTTGGAAATATTAATTTAACATGAAAACTCTAATAGTAGTGCTTGGTATAGCACACAGTAAATAGTACTTGTACAATCACATTTTTACTCTAGGGTGGAAGAGGTATAAAGGTCATTCTTAGGAAGTAACTTTGTTGTACAAAGACAAATGGAAAATTAAAATATCACAGTAGTCTCTGAAAGTTTATTTCAGTAGGAAAGAAAAAAAACATTTTCTGCAATTTCCATTATATGTATTATAATTCATATATGCAAAAATTAAGTCAACTTTTAGTGAAGTATAAGATAGAACAGCATCCAGTCTCTATTTTTTAAAATTTTTTTTATTTTAACTCTTTCCTGTAGCCCGTCATTTTGTCACAGTTTAGCAGTTTTGTTCTGTACAAATCATAATTTACGCTGAAGTACAAATGTTGTAATAGCAGCCTGAATAACTGACCAGATACAAGCTTCACAATACTGTTGTCATCTCTCACCTGCTCGTCTCATACATTCATCGTCGGTCTGAATGACTCAGTTGGTTAAATGTTGGCCTCCTGATACCAAGGTCACAGGTTCAAACCTGCCCCAAACCAATGGTTTTTAAGATTGCTTAAAACGTCCAGCCCCATATCATTAGATTTACTCTCATGTAAAAGAACTCCCACAGGACAAAATTACAGCACACTGGCAGTGCTGGCAATTCACAGCATTGTTAACCAATAAAATATTTATTCTATACATAATACATACATACATACATTTATTTGCATTCCATAGATCCTACAATTTGCCTTGGCAACAGGATGTGCTTCATATCTGTAGCATAAAGATCATTATCAACATTATAAGTAATTTTGAATTAATTTTATTGGATGCTTTAATAAATAAGGTATCTTAATTGCTAATTTTCACTTATTAAATGTTTTAATAAAATAATTTATTTTGTTTTATTGCATTTTCTTAAGTTGCTAAATAAAAACATTAGGTTTTTCTTTATTTGTTGTTGTTATTAAATGCTCAAATAAGAAACCTTTTGGTTATTTTTTTGGTTTTTTCTATTTTTCTGGTGCTGTTTAACACCCGCTTTTACTACATTTGGCACCGCAGGCAGTGAAAACCCTTCAGTATATGATGTTTATAGAATACTATATTATTTCATTTTTACATTAAGTACATGGTGAGGAAATATCTTGAGTAAAACATTTATTTTCTGTTAATGTTTCATTGAAAGAGAAGTAGGTGCATTTTGGATTTAACTGCTTTCGTTAAACATTTACTATTTTCCTGAAAGTACGCAAATGAAATGCCTAGGTAATTGAACATCAATAACAAAGTTAACATGATTCTTGTAATACAGTAGCTGATATGCAGCACATTGGAGATGGAGGGTGCAATCTAATACACAGGGGAGATGACCTTAGCAAGTGTGATTTTCCCCACCCACCTGCAAGGGAAAGTGCTGAATGTCTGCATTTCAAAGTATTTTTCTATACATCCGTGAAGAATTGAACAAAAGAATTTTACAAAGTTTTTGTATGTGTTCATTGAGATCTAACACCCGCTTTACCCTGTATATTCCAGGCAGTTAATTGCTGTATATATTCTGTAGGTTAAACACTTTCAAGCAGGTACCTACATAATTATAGTAAATCTGGTAGCAGAATGTAGATTAATTAATGACATTAATTAATGGCATACATATAAAACTACATTGAAAGCCTTTAACATCTATTTCTGTTACCTATCTGCTTTCTTTTATGGAAATCATGTACTACATAAAATTACTCCCCTTTTGCATTCCATATGGTCATAATTTTTCATGGAAACTTTGTACCTTTTATGGAAAAGGGAATTGCATTAGCTATGTTTTTTTCTCTCTTTCTCTCTGGTTATGCCCTTGAGTGTAAGTGTGTATTCCAGGACAGTGCTTCAGATAATTTCATATTCAGTAATGACTTTTATGTAGAGTATATGATATGAGTATATGAAAGGCTAAATGCAAATCTCTATGACATCTATAGATCCTGCAAGAAGCCAGAGCTGTTATTTTCTACACAATATGGGTTGCAGAAAAAGAAAATGTAGGCCTAGAGAAGATTTTGTGGTTATCATAAATCAGCAGTTCAAGCATGGTAATGAAATTCAGTATCTGGATATCAAAACACATAAAGCTACAGAACTTTTCAACAACTTTGAAGAAATGGAATAAATTACTGAGCCTTTTTTGAGGGGGGAGTCATTCTGATTTGGCGTGTTTCAGCAGTATACTGGAAATTAAAGAACTAAAGTACTTCACTATTAGGAAGGCTAACATATTTTTCAGACCATTAAGTTCATTCTTTCAGTATCTTAGCTGTTTATAAAAATAAAATTAATAGCATGGAAATCTGCTTACATGGAAAATTACTCATAGCAACATTTTTAAATCCAAGTTTTATGCATTTGGAGAATCCAAATGTTCAAACACCATGCAAAAGCATCTTAGCAATGTAGAAGCCTTCTTAGAATTATTTTCAATTACAATTTTTCTTTGAGCTTAGTTAAATGCATTAATATTATAGAAAGTTAGCTTTAGATGCAGCTGCAGATATGACTGCACAAAGTGCACGTTGCAACTCTCTTCGTTATCAGTAGAAAACAATAGCATGAATATTTGATAACTTTAAAATAACTTCAAATTGAGCCTCAAACCAATGAATATGTGCAGCTCTGGAGAACAGAAAGAGTTTTGCTGAAATGGAGCATGCAGAAGTGATGCCAGCAGGAATGCACTCTTTATTGCATTCCGAATCATCTAATAGCTTTTGTAATGGCCATGACACAATGTCCCCCATGGAACGAAGTGAGAGCCAAGCCATGGATTCTATAAGGGATTGCTCCGAGGAGCGTGGGGGAACAAGGAATGAAAGTGAGTAAAAATGAACAATGGAAAATGAGAATATCCTCCAAACTTTTAATTATTTCATAATAACTTATTCCTTTTATAAGAAATTATAAGCACTTCATCAATCAACTTTGAACTGAGATCATTGTAATAGTAATGGTTGGTAACATTTCTTGCAAGTGAAAAGCAGTAGCATGCATATGAGAGTGTGAGCGAGAACAACACAAAACACATCTTGCTTCTACAGAATGACATCATCTGCAAGCAATGAATAATGTGCACTACAAAAGAAAACATGTTAATATCAGTAATAAAGAAATAAAATAAAAAATAAAATAAATTTGTAAACCTTGTTTTCTTCACTGCTGTGTTGTAAATCACTACCTCATTTGTGTACTCAGTCATTGTTTAATGAGAATTTCAGTAGATAATCTAAAACTGATAATGTTGTGTGGCTAAAAGTGATTTTAACTCAATTACTTTCAGGTAAACCATTCCGTCGAGTAGCATCCTGCCCAGATGCAAAGCAGCTGGATAATCAGCCAGATCCAGTTCGTGAAGTCTGTGATATAAAAGTAAAAATAGCGGATCTGGGTAATGCTTGTTGGTCGGTACGTATTAAGATTTTAAGTATGATTTGTTATCTTATATATCACCTAAAAGTCGGTCTGGGTGGCTCAGTTGGTTAGACGCTGGCCTACTGATCCCAAGGTCGCGGGTTCAAACCCGGCCCAGGCTGATGGTTTTTAAGTGTGCTTAAAAATGACAGCTCCATGTCAGTAGATTTACTGGCATGTAAAAGAACTCCTGCGGGACGAAATTCCGGCACACCGGTGACGCTGATGTGATCCTGGCAATTGACAGCGTCGTTAAATAAGAAAATAGTTTAGTTTAGTTTATCACCTAAAAATCAGAATAAGCACCTCTGTGATCTCATGACAATGTGCTGAAGCCTAAATGAAATTGAGAACCAGACTGATTAACACATTTGATTAGTTTAACTATCAAACAGTTATTCAGGAAAGTACTAATCTGGAAACCAAGTCACAGTAGCTCAGCCTGAAATTCAGTCCAGAAACCTGAAACAGGTGAAAGACCAGGAATGAATGGAGAGAGTTGGCTGTTAAATTAAAACCTTGATCTGAGGGACCTGATGCTGTTTAGCAGAACATTTCTACAGATTTGTTTAACTTAATGATGTTGATTTCAGAATTTTCAACAATGAATGAATAAAACTTGAATATTCAACTTTAATCATGTATACATTTTATGGGGTATGCATCAAATCAATTAAGAATGAGAGCTTGTTTGCTTTATGCTGCAAAGTTCTCATTGGCATTTGTTTGAGGTCACATCGTCAATGGACAAAATATCTACTATAAAAAACGTCTATAATGGGAAATGTCTACATTCAAATTTTTCTAAATGTCTTAGTAGCCTACATTAATTAGGTCTATACAGCTTATGTAGACATTACTGCAATATTTGGTCTATGAGGTATGCCACAAAGGGTTTTGTTTACATGTGTTTGTTCACAATTTACATATAACCAAAATGTCTTGCACAATTTATTACAGTAGAGGAAAACAAATTACCGTTTACAAATAACATGTCATTATAGGAGAAAGAACCAAAATGGATCCAAGCTGTACTGGAGATATACTCAGCAAAACACATGCAATGAAACTTGCATTAGCAATAACAGTGACAGATAATGAAATATGTATATTAAAGGAAGGTAATACTCATACACACATCACCAATGGTGCAGAAGTACAAGCATGTACAACTGTTAGAAACATGACAAGAAAGGCCAGAAATAATCCAATTTGCCACCCAACATGATTTTCATGGCAGAAATTCAGAACATAGATGAAGAGGTTTGAGTTATTTTGCCTGAGAGGCAGGTTCTTCTAGGAACTGTACACAGGCACCAAGCTGCAATACGGCCACCTATTCCTCGAATGCTTCAGGAATGTGTAGTAGTTCTTCCATACTGTGAAATTTTGAAATTTTGGCAGGAGCATCATTTCTTTAATTTGATTCAGGTAGTAATAATACAGAAAGAGTGATGGTGTTTTGTTCTGAATCTAGTCTACAGCATTTAGGTAGTAGCCAAGTAATTTTGACTGCTGGTACATTTAAAACAATGCCACACTTTTTACCAGTTGTACACCTTGCACATGTAAGTACATGATCATATCTTCCCTTAAGCGTATTGCTTAAATAATAAGAACAGATTTCAAAGCAGCAACAATGAATGTAGCAGCATTAGTATTCCCAACTGCAGACATGAAAGCCTGTTTGTTCTATTTCTGCCAAACATACTTCAGCAGATCATATTAATGTAACTTACATTGAAGGGAGACCAATGAAATTTTAATTAATGAAGCATTGGCTGAGCATATGAGAATAACACACCCAATCAAGAAAGCAAACTAAATGAACTTACAGCAAGTCGAAAACATGGTAAGAAATTACAACACATACAAGGATAACAATGAAATTTATACATCCTTATACTGGCTGGCATGTCACTTGGCAGTTCTTCATGCAGAACACAGAGACAGAGCGAGTATAGCGGTGTTGTCATATTGTCACACTTGCAGCAAGTTTCTCATGCCAGGCAAACTTCTTTTCAACAATTAAAGGAAAGGGGTGAAACACATTGTTACATCAGTAATTTTGTGTACCCTAATGGAAAGCATTATAATGCGCATATATATAAAGGACATTAACTATATTCCTCACATCTTAAACCTCAATTGTTTTTAATTTCTTACAGTAAACATATATTTCATTCACACAGATACTAATGCGAAAATCATATAACAAAATAAACCTAAGAGACAAGGAATTAAAAAGACAGGATTTAAGGTTCATTCCTATAAAATAGTAAACGATAGCAATAGATTCATTCATATAAAAAATAGCACAGAGAGTTATATAATGCGCTTTAGCGTACGTTATTTAAGAATAGTTGCATATTCGTCTTCTATAAATTGTTTAATGCATCCTTGTGCAATTATATTGTGTTTTTCTGTTTATTACTCTGTCGGTATCGACTTGCTTTAAATAGCACTGCACTGTCAATTTAAACATTTTATATTCAATAATAAAACACTTTTTCTGATGAAAATGGGCAATATAATGAAATTATGGCACTATCTAACAATAATTTTCAAACTAGCAGGAATGCTTTTAAGTTAGTTTTCATAACTGGAATTCTGGGGAATAAGATGAAAGAAATGACAAATTACGTAATAATTTTACCTTTGGCTTGTGGTGATCCCTCCTCTAATCGTCATCTTTGGAGTATGATGATTTGGTCTCCGAATCTTCAGCCAAATAAATAATTTTTGGCTCCAGGAGCGAGTTCCTTCTGGTAGTCCTCCTCTTGCAGTCCTCCTCTTGCAGTTTTTCACATGCCGCACACAATTTTCCCACGATGTTACATCTACGTTGTGAACAGCTTCCTCGAACAAAACTTGTATGTCTGACATTTTAAATGTTTTTTTATGTTTAGCCAATCTTTTTACCTGGGCACAGATAAGTTCAATGGCATTGTACTGGCAATGGTAAGGTGGGAGCCTGACAACTTGGTGTCCATAGCTTGCTGCAATACCATCCAGCTGGGCTTTGGGCTTTGTGCATGTTCACCAACACCAGCAATTCTGCTCATATCTGTTTTGAACAATGCATAAAATTGTTTTTAACCAACCAGGCTATAATATCACTCTTTTTAGAACTGCTTGTTGGAGGCTTCTCCACAACAACAGAGTGATACGGGTCATTGTCCATTCCAATGACAGACTGAGGAGCGAGATAGGGAAGGAACTGTGTCGTGAATGAAGTTTTAAAAAGTTAACCATTCATTTCCCCATGGTAATCCGTGCTAGACTTGGACTTAGATCGTAAGATTAGTTTACTTTCAGAAATAAATCCGGTGGCAGCTGACCCCACGTGGCATATAATTAATCTTCCGCCTTTACCAGTAGGAACCTTTAAGCCTCCAAGTCCATCACTGCTCTGCCATCAATATTTACAAGTAAGATTTTGATTTATACATGTTTCATCGAGATAGTAAATAATTTTGTTTCCCAGCACTCTTATCTCATTCATGGTTCTCAAAAATCTTACTCTCACTTCAGCAATATCACTCCTTTCCATGAGGAATTTCCTGCCGTTGTTGCATTTGCAGTATTTAAATCCCAGGGATCTCAAAATTCGTAACATGGATGTCTCACTTCCCTTATATCCTGTTGTTTCATTCATTTCCAAAATTAACTTTTTCACTGAAGAAAATTCCCCTCTGTTGTAAAAATCTAAAACTTTACGATGGAGCACGCTTAGGTCAAACTCGTCCATCCCAGTCGCAGGCTTCTCCCTCTGCCTATTTTTTCCAGGAGAATTAAATACTGGATTAGCAGAAACTTGTTCTGATAACCTACCCTCATGAACAATTCTTTGCACCGTTCTGAGACCTACCTCACAAGCCTCAGCTGTGCATTCTCCACATTTGGCAATGCTGCCTAATGGCCTGCTGGCAGACGCCTGTCTCTTGAAGAAGGAATGCACTTTATAAATTATGGCCTTTGCTTGTTAAACCGGCCGCTTCTTTTTGTTTCATTCCATCACGTACACTAAGTACTATGTATTTATATATTAATTGTAAAAAAAAAAAAAAAAAAAAAAAAATCGCACAGACAGACAATCACCACACTATTAAAAAGCACTTTAATGTTGAATAGGGGAACACAGCTTTCTCTGCATGAGAGTCAACAATGCACTGACTCCCATTGGTGGACATGGTTGACATCATGCCACTGTTCATCCTATCTCGCCTGCCAACTTATGTGTGGGCCAGTATAGGCTTTCACAGCCAGCATTAATCCAATAGATGGTATTTCATGCTTGTAGGCCATGGTCCAGTCGATGAACTCTAGTTGTTAACCAGCCAGGAGCCACTCTGAAGAGGCCCAACACAGTCTTGGGCAAAACGTCAGACAATTTGACTGGACCACGGCCTACCAGCCTGAAATTTACCATCTATTGAATGAAATTTATGTTTATCTTAGAGGAATATCATATCCCATTATGCTGTACGCTGGAGGTATTGGAGGAAACCATAATACAGAGGAGTAAAATGCACAAATGCTGATAACAAAATGAACACATTTCTGATATAACCAAATTCATAAATTTCTGTTATAAAACTTGGAGGACATATAACCTCCTAGGCATATTTCTTGGGCCAAATAAAGTGTAGAAAAAGTTTGCATAGACATAAAATAGTAGACTTTTTTAATTAGACCACAAAATGTTATTTTGTCCATAGACATTACTTTTGTATACAAAGTGACTGCACTGTGAGCTGTGTTGGCTGCTACTAATAAATTTTGCCTCAAGATTTGAATCACAATTATCTTAATCTTTACACAAGTAAATGCATTGTATATTCCATACACCACACAACAGAAGTGTTCAAGGAATGAAAATTATTATGAAGATCATTAATTAAACATTTTAGTAATTATTATTTATTTATGCCAACAAACTTACTGTTGGTGTTTTTAAACACACAAGCCGTGTGTGGGCAAAGTTCTACCTCTTAAACATTTTAGATTCACCACATATACATTTGCAGTAAACAGAAGCTGTTTTTTAGGTCATAATAATGTAACATGGTTTAAATAATAGAATAGACAAATAGTCAAAGTTTGTCCTTACTCTTCCAATCTTTAGGTTTGTACACCAAATAATATTTTCAATAATGTCAGCAACGAACATTTTTTCAAAGGTGCTTCATTCATCAGTAATGCTTTGCGCACAGAGTTTATGGCCAGGTAACATTCTTACAATATTTTTGCTACTTGTTTTACTAAATTTACTTGCAATAGGCCTTTTGTTCCATAATATTTTATTTCTGGCCACAACATATTAATTGCTTCCCTCACTTTGGATTGGATTTATCCAGTTGTTGTTCCGAGTCACTTTTTTTCTAACTCTGACTCTGTATTGTGATCTTCTTCAATAATTTCGTCTGACGTATTCTCTTAAAAAATGTCCACTTCTTCTTCTTCAGGTTCTTCTGCAGCCGTAGCTTGGGCTAAAAGATTAATTTCTTCTTCAGTCTTCTTCCTAACTTGTACACGATCCCTACAAAAGTAATTTAGAGACTGTCATGGTCTTAAATTCTAATGAAGTAGTAAATAATTAAGCAAATGTAAAACGGATATACTTACATAACTACATGGTTATTTGGCTCACCAGACAGACATCTCTACATATGTCAAAGCACGTTTCAGATATAACAGTGCCAACAACAATGTCTCTTCTAGTGGCCATTCTACACACTCCAGCAATGGGTTAGGTGGCTCTAAAGTGCTGCAGGAAGAATTTAAATAATAGAAGTAACATATTTATTTAATGTAATGTATCTTGTACATTGGTGCATGTACTTAAAGGTTAAAATCACAAAAATCTTAATTTCTTACAGAACTGTTGTAATCTCCATCAGTAATGTTTGTAACTTACCACTTGATTTTCATCTTTTCTTTGAATTCTTTTTTCTTCCAACTAATATTCCAGTTTCTTGTCACAAATTGTGAAGTCAGCATCCAAATCAGAGCCATCAGCTTTCTTTTAGAGTTTTCTACCTTCATATTGCATTACTATGTGGTTTTCATTTTGACATATTTCATCCTAATTAAAATTTATTCCTGCTATACTTTTTGATGATTTACCATTATATGAAAATGGCTTAGCTTTGACAAAATGTGCTGATATTAAAATTAACTTCTTGAAACAAGTTATCAAAATTAAGAAAATTATTAGAGATCACAGAATTTTTCATTAATTTTGATAAAAAGGGTGTTTAAAAATGCTTAAAAATGGATCTACCATGAATATTTGATAGTTTGAGGTTTTATATGTACAGAGAGGGGGGGACCTCATTTTTGAGTAGCCATTGTTCAGGTATGCATAGGACATCTGTGTTTATGTAATCATGCAACAATAATTCTAATTCAGGTACCTTGTTTCTTATACGTCTAATATTCTGATGAATTAGACAAAAATATTTCTTTTGATTGCTGGATCCTTATGTTTATAATAAAGTTATGTCTGTGTTTCTGAAGTAAAATGGATTTTCGTAACTTAAACAGTTAATAAAGGAAAGCTTATTCTTTACTTTATTACTTGCAGCTGCAGGTAGAAAATTACCACATTAAAAGCTTTTGTTGTAGTGAACTGATTGTTGTACTTATTACACTTTGTAAACTTTCCAGTATCACCATTTCACTGAAGATATTCAAACACGTCAATATCGCTGTCTGGAAGTGCTCTTAGGAGCTGGCTATGGAACCCCGGCAGATATCTGGAGTACAGCTTGTATGGTAAGAATAGTAATTTCATCGATTTACAGAACTTAATTGCTAGTCAATTCCACAACTACGATAATAGCTAATGTAAGCTTTATTCAACAAGTTACATATAGGTGTAATATTTTGGGGAATAATAGTAATCATGTATGGTAAGAATAGTAATTTCATCGATTTACAGAACTTAATTGCTAGTCAATTCCACAATTATGATAATAGCTAATGGAAGCTCTATTCAACAAGTTACATATGGGTGTAATATTTTTGGGAATAATAGTAATCATTGAAAGAAGAAAAAAATTCCAGTAAGCATTAATCCTAAAATTAAAATATATATATATTTCTTTTTTTTTTTTTCTTTTAACACTTTAGAATTCTTGTAGTAATAGTGGAATGTATTGCCCCTTTGCTTGTTTCATATTGAAAAGCTAGTATCCAGCAGGTAATTGGACAGAAAAGGCCAGTCCTCTCTGATAGGTATAGGATGATAGCTCTAGATGCCTACAAATTTCACTTGCTTAATGATTCATTCAAACTAGTTTCTGGAGCGTTTTCTGCTATTCTTATTGGAGACCAGTTGTTTGCCATAATGGTTTAGTTTTAATGGGTGCTTCATGTTTATGAATGTTTTCTGCCATGTGTCCTGTTCTTTCTGGCATTGAACATGTTTCAAAACATACGCTATTTTCTCTATTGTGGCTGTGTCCCAAAAGGTGTGCCAGTAATGCTGATTTATCTATTGGTTTGCATTTAGTACGCCCCAGGTGTTCTTTAAGACAGATACCAATGTTTGTTTTTGTTTTCCCTATATACATACATTTTGCTGCAATCTTCACATTTGATTTTGTATATTCTGGGTTTTTGGCTGGTGGTGATTTTCCCAAATTGTTTGACTGAAATAGATTTTTAATATTGTAGTTTTAAGGCTAGAACTATGTTGTGATTGCTGAAAATGCAGTTCTAGTAACATAACCACAACTAGTATATTAAAAACCTATTAACAACAATTTGGAAAAATCACCATCATCAAAGAATCCAGAATATACAAAATCAGATGTGAAGACTGCATCAAAATCTGTTAAGGAAGACAAAACGAAACATTCACACCCATCTCAAAGAACACATCATACTAAACATAAGCAAAAAAGATACTCTGCAACTGCAGTACCAGCACACTTTTAGGGTCACAACCACAACATAGAAATACAATACTTTCCCTACTTACCAGTAGAGAAAGTAAAAAGGTATCTATCTTTTAAAACATGCTCAATGCCAAAAAGAACTGAAATCATGGAAGAAGACATTCTTAAAGAATCACAATGCAGATTTAATGGAACTTGAAATTCACACTTTACTGCTTTATAAGCAGAGAAAAATCTAAGGTCAAGGGCCAACAATGTTTTTGGCAGTTGATCTTAGCTGAGGATGCAGACAATATGTCTATAAAACATGTTCTATACAAAGCCTAGTAAAGCTAGTTTAGTATAAATTTGACTCAAATAGTGTTTGATAAAATGGTAATTTTGCTTCACTGCATTATACTTTCAGCTTTAATTCTCATTATAAGCAGGGATGGGAAAAGTACAAAAAAAAAGTAATGTGCTCAATTACAATTACCTAGCAAAAATCTTACTTAAGTAAATTACAAATTACTTTTTAAAAAAGTAGTCAGTAAAATTGCAATTACTTTGCAAAATCATAGTCCTATTTTTCAGGAAGCTAGAAACGGTTATAACATTCTGTGGTAGTAGGAGTATTGTAGAAAGAATACATCTTACAGGCTTATTATGAGGAACAGAAATTAAAAGTACTATTTAGTTTGGAAGTTAGACATTTAATGTTGAGTAATGTAGTGTAAGATACAAGATGGCATGAAGGTGAAGATCATGTTGCATAAAACTTAGTCCTAAATATACACTGTATGAACTTTTTCCCTAAAAAGTCAAAATATGAAAATATGCAAACATGCATGGAAAAAGTACAATTATTTGGAACCTTAAACCCTGCAGTGAATAATTATAGAATTGGAGAAATGTAACTAAATTACTGCAATTACATGGAAAACCCAGGCTCTATTCATTAACCTTTGCATAGCATTTAAAGTGAGCTAGGGAGATTCATTATATTGCCCTACTTACATCCCTCATACCCAGGAAACGGATGATGCCAGCATTATAACCAACTAAATCAAAATGTTTTATCCTACCACCTCATCTTAAGAATTAAATTTACTATTCACTTTACAAAAGAGTTGATGCCTAAAATTTTCATCACTAAGTCTTGCACTTGCTAAACAATCGCTCTACGGGAACACTTGAAGGCACACCTGTGTTCAATTTTAGGGACATCCCCAACAGTGTTGCATACTACTGAAGTAGCTTGATGTCTTTTGATGTACTGGAGAGGTAAGAAACCACCTCATCCAGCTCTGGTGAAGATAACAGTTCTGTAGTTAAAGTGAAGAAATTATCCTCATCGTCACTCAGGTGTCTTCCACTTTGTTTCGATAGATGGTGCAAAAGCCCTGGCAATTCCATGAGTGGAAACTGCTTCTTGCTTAAGCATGGAAATGGCTTCCTCCTTTTCCTCTCCCTCCAGCCAAGAAAATTTTAGAGCAGGAATTAAACCAGCTGCCACAGTTAATTTCCTGTCTGTCATGGCAGAGGCAAATCTCCTGTTGACACCTTCAATCAGAGCGTGTGTCAAAGGCCTGCAGTACACCAACCCAATGTCATCTGCTTTCTTCTTTAGCTCCCACAATAGACATTTTACAGTGGGCGGTAAGTAGCCCATATACATATTCTTTTCCGCCTGTAATATGTTCAGGGCAACTGCTACAAGTTTCATGACCTGAAATAAAATTTATCTCGATTAACTTCTGAGCTCCCCAAAAACATGAAAAGAAATTAACAAATATGAACTGCATCTAAAGTGCTATGAATGAAAATCTAAACACAATATATTCCTTCAAGAATGTTAACTCTGCTGGTCGAAAGCGAGAAAGTCCAATTTTGTCTGTCAGCTCATCCAGCGTGGTCGTATATGTTTCTCTATTTTGGACACCAGACGCTTAACACTGTCATACATGCCATTCCATCTGGTAGCATTAGGTGTCGTAAGGTACTTCTGGAATGCTGAATGAATGGAGTCTGCCACAACTGTGCTTCTTTGCTTATTCCACAAAGCTTGACAGCAGACAAAAGAAGAACGTGCAATTTCTTAAAAATAGTTCTCCCTCTGCCTTTTGACCGTCCTATAAAAGAATAAAAGCAGTTGTAAAATTTCTGTAGGTAACCACAAAACCAAAATATTTTTTGAGTTTGGAAAAAGTGTGATAGACCTTAGACACATTCTCCAGGTTTATCTAACATTTATAATAAATTAGTTAATAATGTTTTTCTGGTAATTTTAGTCGCCCTTCAAACTGCAAGACATGGCAAAGCAAATATAATACACAAAACAAACTTATGAGTCTACCGTACATACTTTTCTTGCTCTCTCTCTCTCCCTCTCCCTCTCCCTCTCCCTCTCCCTCTCCCTCTCTCTCTATAACATGTATCTTTGTTCATACTATGACGAAAGTATACACTTTTCAGGTGAGTGTACTGTTGTGCATTGATCAGGTAAAAGCAGGATCTGTCATGCTATACACTGGGAATTGTGATGCAATATGGCTTATCTGTCATGTTTCTGCACTAGTTTACCCCACCTGCTATCTGCATTCATTCGACAGTTTATACTTCCTGATGCTTGATCACAATTGATACATTAATCATGTTCTAAGTTAAAAATATGTTGTTGTTGTTGTTTTCTAGTGCCTTGCATCTGGCAATGAAGCCATTAGCGTTCGTGCTTTCCAATACTTTTGAACTGTAGTTTCTTCTGATCTTAATGCTTCACAGGTCTTCAAGTGTTCTTCATTCATTTCTGCTGGATCGTTACACAAGACACATATTGGTGAGGCTGAGATACCTATAGTTAAAAATATGTAAGCTAATAACAATGAATGCAGACTTAATCCTTTTTAATTTCTTATTTGATAAATACATGAGCTCATGATTACCTTGACTGCTATCAAATTCAAAGTGTGTGTGCAGCACACCTATGGTGTGGGGGCAACATATAGTGGAATTCTTGGACACTTTCATAGAGTATTGTTGACATTTCCACAAATTCCACAGATTCACTCTCATCAGCGACATCGTCATCCAGCTTTATTCTGACTATTCTGGAAAAAAGAACCAAGAAATTGAGAACTACCCATTATACATTAGCATTCAAATATTAAACCAATCACACTTTAAGTGAAGTAACTTATGTGAAAGCGTTAACAAAGTTACTGCCGTTATCTCTAATGCATGAGACCACCTTATTCTGGATATTAAAATCCTGGAGTACTCTCTCAATACCTGTGGTGCCCCAAAAGTCTTTCCGCACTGAGCATGACAGATTTTCTTTCTAGTTACGTAGGCTTTCACGGCCGGCGTCTAAATTGTAGAATGAAGTATCTTCCAGGCTGTTATGCCGTGGTCTGCTGGAGATCTGTCTTCCAGACGTTTCGTTTACAACTGCGGTAAACATCCTCAGTGGCGTTGTCGAAGTCTCCTCGTGGAAGGTATCACTGCGACTGATGCGTCGACTGTCTGTGGGGCTCTATTTATACCATGCCCAACGTGCACTGATTGGCCCGGAGCATGCAGAGGCGTGGTGGCTGGTGGAGGGGGTTCTATCTCTCTTATGCTGCTGGTCTCTTCTGATTGGCTTACCTTGCTTTCCTGCTTCTTTTGATGTTCTATGACCAGATGCCAGTTGCTGTTTAATCTTAAGGCCTCCTCCTTCTTATTAAAGTTGTTAGGGTGCTTGTAAATTTCAATAGCCTCTCACTGTAGTCGGGCATGGTAATGTATGGTAGATGCAAGGATGCGCGTGTCCTGGAACTTAATACTGTGTTCACCGACTGCATTAATGGCATGTTCAGCGACCGCAGACTTATCAGTTTGGCCCAGGTGGCAGCTTCTTTTGTGTTCCGTGAGTCTGGTCTTAACACTGCGCTGAGTAGTTCCAATGTAAACTGAGCCACAACCACAAGGAATACTGTATTCTCCAGCCGATGACAAAGCTTCTCGGGGATCCTTGGGTGATCGCAGTAAACTGCTTAACTGTCTGGTGGGTTTAAAGATCGTCTTGACGTTATGTCGCTGTAATATGCAATCAATTCGATTGGTGACATTTTTTAAGTATGGTAGGAACACAATGCCCTTACTTTTGGGCTGATCTGGATTCCGGATGACAGGTTGAGTCTTAGGAGGCCGGCAAGCTCTTCTTACTTCTTGGATTGAATAGAAATTGGAAAGTAATGCTTGTTTTAAGTGGCCAAGTTCTTGTTTTAAGAAGTGCGGCTCACAGATGCGGGAAGCACGGGTTGCAAGCGTCTTGATCATTGCACACTTCTGTCTGGGATGATGATTGGACTGTTTGTTTAAGTAGCGGTCAGTATGGGTAGGCTTGCGGTAGACCGTGTGTCCAAATGTCCCGTCGGCCTTCTTACTAACCAAGACGTCCAGAAACGCTAGTTGTCCATCCTTTTCTTTTTCCATCATGAACTGAATGCGTTGATTGATGCTGTTCAGATGTTGAAGGAAGTCCTGAAGGGCGTTCTCTCCGTGGGGCCATATGATGAAAGTGTCGTCTACATATCGGAACCAGACCAATGGTTTTTGTGCGGCCATTTCTAGGGCTAAGGTTTCAAAATATTCCATGTAAAAATTAGCAACCACAGGACTCAGGGGACTGCCCAAAGCGACACCATCTAGTTGTTCGTAGAAGGACTGGTTCCACTGGAAATAAGTCGTGGACAGCACATGGTGGAAGAGTGCAAGTATATCATCGGAGAAGATGGGTTTCAACTGCTCAAGGGCTTCATCAACAGGAACCATGGTGAAAAGTGATGTAACGTCGAAGCTGACCAGTAGATGTTGAGGTAGTATGGTTACACTTTGCAGCTTCTGTATGAAGTGGGTCGAATCCTTGATGAAGGAATCCGTCGTGCCAACATGTGGTTGTAATAAACCAGTTAAGTATTTGGCTAAGGCGTAGGTAGGAGATCCAATAGCGCTGACAGTGGGCCTTAGTGGTATTTCCGGACCAGACTCACGGAACACAAAAGAAGCTGCCGCCTGGGCCAAACTGATAAGTCTGCGGTCGCTGAACATGCCATTAATGCAGTCGGTGAACACAGTATTAAGTTCCAGGACACGCGCATCCTTGCATCTACCATACATTACCATGCCCGACTACAGCGAGAGGCTATTGAAATTTACAAGCACCCTAACAACTTTAATAAGAAGGAGGAGGCCTTAAGATTAAACAGCAACTGGCATCCGGTCATAGAACATCATAAGAAGCAGGAAAGCAAGCTAAGCCAATCAGAAGAGACCAGCAGCATAAAAGAGATAGAACCCCCTCCACCAGCCACCACACCTCTGCACGCCCCGGGCCAATCAGCGCACGTTGCGCATGGTATAAATAGAGTCCCACAGACAGTCGACGCATCAGTCGCAGTGATACCTTCCACGAGGAGACTTCTACAACGCCACTGAGGATGTTTACCGCAGTTGTAAACAAAACGTCTGGAAGACAGATCTCCAGCAGACCACGGCATAACAGCCCGGAAGATACTTCATTCTACAATTTCTTTCTAGTGTTCCAATGTCAATCCAACGTGCAGTGACTCCCAAAAAGGCCCTGTTAAAATGAGTCCACCCATCCACAGTAGTGCAAACAGCACTTGCTTTTAGGAGCTCTGTAGTCAGCCTTTTTCTCAATGTATTGTATTGTTCTTTGATTCTGACTGAGAGTGTCTTCCGACACATTACTATCCATTTCGGAGCTAGCCCCTTTATTAACTTTGTGAAAGAATCTTCTTCCACTATTGAAAAGGATTGTATGGCACTGCAGACAAACTCCACAATAAGTTTGTCAACCGTATTTTGAATGGCAACCACTGTATTTGTGGTAAATGATAGTGCCGGTTGCGTTTTTCTTTCTTCTCCATTTTCACGTTCACTTGACTTTCTTTTCTTGAACTGCTGCAGCAGATGCTGTATTTCAGAAACCTTTGCTGGATGAATCCTCTGAAATTATAAAATATTTCCAAAAGTTACACCTATATGTTGATTAAATTATAGTTTTAAAATAATTTTACTTTACTCTCCAACTGACTATGCAGAAGAAGAGTACATAAACAACTTTCTGCTGTACATCCTAACCTAATATCAGATTTATGTTTTACCCGCATATTTGAAGATTTTAAATGCTTATGTCAACACTTTTTGTTACATTTGTTATTTATAATTATTGTTTACCTGAAGCTAGCTCTTAGCCAAATGCACATTTTGTCTGTGCAACATGTCCACATTTCCGTGTGCAATTGAAATCCATTTGAGTACACATTTTGAATTGAATACTGCATGGAAGCGTGAACCCAAATCGATTAGAAATCTTGGATCCTCCTCTTAAAAGAGCGACTGGATCGACTTTTGTTGCATGGAAACATTTACCGTGCTGAAATCTATTTGAGTACGCCAAAGACAACTTTATTTCTCATTTAATGTACTCGTTGGTTAAACTGAATATAAAAACGGATGGGAGTGGGTTTAAGAAGGAAGCAAATGGTGGAAACATATAGTATGCTTTCATCTGAGTGACGAAAATGGGCTAGAGCAGTTCCCGTTAAACATGTACTGGAAGACTGAGGTTAATTTGAGTAATCTATAGCATGCGCCAAAATATACAGTAGTGGAAAATTATATTACTGTTATTGTTCTTACAAGTATTTAGTTATCGGAATGATAATGTAAATGTTCAAAATGTACTCCGTTGTGCCGGCCGTAGACAGTGTTCATAATGATCATGCAGATTTTGAAACATATTCTGAAACTTAGGTTGCTTCAGAGTGCTCAAAAACGAGACGATCTTCTGACATAATGTAGGCTCAGTTTGGGTTGGATTTGGACAGCTGAACACTTTCTCCTTTAACTTTGGTTAATCATCCTCAATGAAATACAGACCTAGCACACCATTTCCTGACACCACACACCAAATTGTCACACGCACTCTATGTAGCAGTTTCTGGACGACAATGTCTGGCCCCTCGAAACCAAGAAAACTGTTTGGTGATTGATAAAACCAAGTGAAGGCAACTTTCATTATAGAACCACATGTTGAGGAAAAAATCTGGATCCATTTAAATGGTGGCCAAAAATGGTGCACAATATTCAACTTGGAGGTACCTATGTTTCTCTGTCAATCATTGTCCAACCTGTATGCAGTACGGAAATCCATGTATGTATTCAAACAGTTGTTGAAGAGACATATTGCTAATGTTTAATTTCAGGGCTGTTTGTCAAAGACTTCACTTTGGTGACTGCACGTCCATGATTTTCATTTGTGCACACAGTTACTACCCTACCAGAGCTTCCCTTCCATTGACACAATACACTGTTGATGCCGGCTTATAAAAGCTTTCATGATATTCTTCCATTACTAGCTTTAAACTCGGCCTGCCTTGATAACCCTTTCCACACGAGCGAAAATAATACTCCAATATGAAAATTTTTTCCTTCATTGTGAGACCTATTGTCCCTTCCAACCACAGAGTGCAACGTTTGTTACAGAACTAAGAATACATCATGGTGATGCAACAACATGTAGACACACAAGCATGCTGACGATGGTTGCACGAAAACCGGTACTGTAATTTTTGGCGCATACCATAATTGAATGTATCGTTTTTTTTGTTTTTTCTTTTTATCATACTAATACTGCATTGGTAAGTGCACGGTGTTTGTACCTGGCCATCTACACAAAACAACAAAGTACTGGTGCATCCGTATCCAAACCGGTTTCAATCCAGGTTGAATTTATTACGGAAATGTGGGCCGCATTCAGTGAACTCAAATTGATTTCAATTCCCCATGGAAACGTAGTAATGGATTCAGTGGGCAAATATGTTTTGGAAACGAACATTCCTGTTCCATTTAAATTAAAATACCGTGATCCCTAAATACCTATAGTTTACCAATGCTTGGCAAGTTTTCAAATTAGGCTTCAAGAAATAAAAACAGTACATGTTGCTTAAAAACACCACTCCACATGCTGGAGATCATTCTGAAACTAAATTGTGAGGATCCAAAATTGTGAATTATATCCACCGAAAGATGCACAAGAAATTTAACAGTAATTAATCTGTTAATGTACTTCCTCAAATTTGAAGTGGTTCTCCACGCAGGTATCAGTATCTTGTTTCTTAAACAAAGTTTGTTTGCACTTCACACTCATGTTGTTCCTATTTTGAGGGCCAACTAATTCAAAATATCCATTTAAGTGCAGGAATGGAAACAACCTATTGTCTTCCATGCTTGAAGTTGATTCTTGAGAATCCATCGTTAGCAGTTCAAGCTTATACTATCACACATGAGATGATCTGCAAAGTATAATACAACTGACCAGAGTGACACCAAATACAGAAAAGAACGCTTCCATGCTCAGTAGCAGCTTTTGTAAACCTACGAGATGAGTCATTCATGTACGGGCATGCAACGCTTCAGTGTAGCCAACTTGCCAAACTCTCAATTTACACAGTTTTATGAGGGATTACTAGAAATGTAATGATTACAATATCACTTCAAAGAGTAAATTATGTGTAAAAATTACATTTTTCAAAATGTAACAATTAGGAGTAAATATTACAAAAAAAGTAATTGTTACAGTAATCAGAGTATTTTTACTCAATTGCTTCCCAACCCTAATTATAGACATTAATAGTTTAAAATGGGGTAATTTATCTTTTTCTTTGCCATCCTGTAAAATTTACATTTCCAAACTTATTGGGTTATTCACGGAAGTCAACATGTAAAACTTTGCTATGTTCCCCCTTCTTATTTATAAATTTGATCATTTCAGCATAATAGAGTTCAATTTAACCATGTGTGCCATGTCATGCAAAAGTTTATTTGTTGGTGGGATGAATGTGGAGACGAGATTACTGATGCAGTGACCAACAGTTTTCATTCAAAGACTAACAGGTCCAGCAAGCTAAAAGTCATCAAAATAACAATTGAACTGTGCAATATAATTTGTTCATTCAACAGGAAAGGCTTGGTTAATTTTAATATTACCAGTAGCAATTGTCTCCTATTTAAGAGTAATTCCGCGTGTAACTAACTGACATTTACACTACATTTTCTTCTTAAAATGTCTGTCTAAAGGTCAATATAGGTGTAAAAATGTTATTTTAACGACATTCGATGACAGAGAATACATTGGCGGTTGTGATTGGAAATATAAAAACCTTAAAAAGTGAAACAATTATTAATAGTGAGCGCTAAACTTTTTGTGACTGACATTTTTGTCAACTGCAGGTCCAACTTCAAACGTTTGTCCTCCGTTTTCTCTGAAAGTTTTCTTATTTGATTTGTTCTGAAAAATCACTTGAGAGAGGAACTTCTAAGCTTTCAAATGACCTGAAAAAAGGTTTGGCATGTTATTCTCATCTGGAGATATTTATTCAAAAGGTCAGCGTGACTAACTGACATTTGCGAAAATTGTAATACCTTGTCTTTGTTTTACATGGTATAACATATGGTAAATCATAGTGATACGTATATACGTTACATACATGTAATACATACAGGTGTGTAATTGTATTTATCATTTTGAGAAGAATCGTATCCTTTGGAGAAGCATTAAAGTCATGCAACATAAACAGAATAAACAGATGTTGACAGCTCTCATTTCTTATCACAGTTACGTCATTGCAAGTATAAAAAGCTGACTCAAAACCATAACAAAGACGACACATGAGAGCACACAGCACATACCCGTAACACACTGGTTACTGGTTGGACTCCTTATAGTGCAGGAATGCTAGATGCAGTAGCCCATAGTACACGCGTATTTCACTACACTGTTTTTATTTCCGAAAGTTGTGCATCATTCTGACACTTTCCGCACATGAAAGAAAAGCATATTCCACAACATTTAAACCTAATACTTTCACATAATGAACCCCCTGAGTGGACGGCATAGGTGAAATGCGTTCAAATCTTTTGTCGAGAAATTCTTTTGCTTCTTCAATTTCAGGCAGAGAAACCTCAAGAATACATATTTTGGTTTTCTAACAGTATTAACAAATTCTTCAGCACTCTGGATCCTGCTTTTGCAGCTGTCCATGCCATCCTCTTCAGTTGTCCTCCAATTGCATCTACTGTCCCCTTTGCTTGATAGGATTCGAAGAAGTGCCATTCAATTTGGATTCCAAATACTTCGGAAAGATATGTCACATGGCTCAATGTGTATTTCTGCTTAAAATGACAAGCAGCTCCATCAGAAAACACTTTCACAAGTTCAAGATTCGGAACAATATCCAATATTTCCAAAAATATATTCCTTAAGCAAATATCAACTGCATATTTGTCATGCGATACATAATCAGACACCAAAGCAAAATATTGTTTCTGAATTTCACCAATATCTTCTTTCCTATACCAGGCAACAGCAGTAAATATTGAGATCTGTGTATTGTTCCACTGGGCAACTCCTTGCATGTGTAGTTCTCAAAGAAGTCGATGTGTATCACAGCTTCACTAATTGCAACATTTTTCCGAGCCTTCTTAAAGGCCTCGGATTGCTGTCTTTTTACATAAACGCGATTTAGGAAACGTTGCAGGCAATTGCTCAGCTCTTCAATACAGTCTTTTACAGACCCATTTTAACTTCTATTTCCATTCTTCCATTACGTGAACTCCACAGCTTCCATTCGCATGGAGAATTAGCAAGTTTATCCGAAATGTCTGCTCCACTCAATCCCAGGCACTTGGAGCATCTTCCCTGCATACATTCACTCGATTTCTGATCACAAACCACTTGTGCTATGAACTTACGAAATTCAGTCTCAGTGAATACATGATTTTTACACAATGCTTTGAGAAGAAACTTCGTATTTTCATGTATAATACATGTGCACACATTATGTGGGATCTGACTTTGAAGATGCATGTGAGCAGGGCGTAATTCACCCCACAGACATTTCTTCTCGGCCTTGTAGAAAGAGTGCATGTGCTTCTTTTAACGTTACCACTAGATACCTAATGCGAACTTCTTTTGTTTCTCCCTGAACATGGATTTCAATAAAATCATCTCTTCCAGGAGCTTGGTAAGATAGAACTTGATGATTGCACTTTTAAGTTCCTCGGATAGTTGTTTTCCTGATACCGGGACAGAGTGCTTTGGTTTTGCAACATGTAATCCCTCTTCAACTGCTAACTTACGAATCATTTCTTTTCTTTTACGTAGAGATTGCGGCAATGCTTCCTCAACACGTTTTCTGCACTTTCCGAAATACTGTTCGCTTTTGAAAGTGGTTGATGTTGATGGAGTATCCTTATCAATCCCTTCTTGGTCTCTTATCTTCTGTCTTGCCCGCTGTGCTTGCTTGTGTCTCCTATATTCAGCTTTGAGGTATTCTCTTCCTTGTTTTGTTTGTTTCAGTATTTCTCTTCCTTTCCTCATAGTCACTTTTATTTTTTCGTTCCATTGTGCGTAACTGCCTTGCTCCTTCAGACGTTGTTTGTATTCACACTGTCTTTGGGCTGGTGTTTTAGCCATGGAGTCAGAAATGGACTGATACGTCTATCCTGACTGAAGTCGCACAAGCACTGTATGCATATGACGACCACAGGTGCCAGCACTAACTGTCCGTTAGTCACGTGTTTTGTGGGAAAACTAACGACTATAGAGGAAAACTTTCTGATACTTTTTTATTTGTTATATTGTAATGACACAGAATCAAAAAGGATATTTATTTCAGTGTATTACTTTTCCCTCTAGAGGACTTTATCCTTATTTACCATGACTAACTGACATTGACACTCAGTAATAATTAAACAGGCTCTAAGGATTATTTATAAATGTCGAAAATTATTAGCCATATACACGTTTCGAAGACAAAGAGTCATTGTGTGATGTACAGAACAAAAAAATTAAAACAGTTGTACATAGCTCCTGAAATATTGATATGAAAATCACTTATTTTTAGTGTTTTGGAAATATATGGGTAAGAAGTAAAATTTGAACCCATATTCACGTTAAAAACATTTATTTTTCACTTCATAAGATACTTTGGAGTATCTAGCATCATGTTTCCTCAGTAAAAAAAGTGAAACATTAATTTAAAATTTTAACACTCGGTATGACATATTCGCGGAATTGCTCTTAAATTCTCAGTATACTACTGATATTGCCAGTGAAGTTCATTTGATGTTGAGTAAATAGGCTTTGAATGATATTAACTCATACAATCTATGTCTTCTGTTGCTTTACCAGTGTGGAAATCCCAAAATGAGGGTGGAATTAGATTTAATAAAATCACTGGGTACAAATTTCCTCAGAACAAGTTTTATCATCACTTTTTGCATCCTCAGCTGCACATGAGCTTTTGGGGAATTCTAAGACTGTTTCCTTAGAGCTGTAGGCCTCTTCCTCCAATGGGAGGAGTGCACAATATTTGGTGTGTAGCTGAAAATGTAGGGCTGTGAAACATGTACAGAGTGAAATTTGTTAAGTGAAGTCAATTATTATGCAAATTATACAATTTACATGTCTTTAAAACTGTGTTTTATTAAACAGTGAATGATATTTGTAATGCAGTGGATAAGTGAAGGCCTAGATAGAAACAACATTTTTTAGTGACAAAACGACAATCTTTCTGTTTTAGGCATTTGAACTAGCAACCGGAGATTATTTGTTTGAACCGCACTCAGGAGAAGACTACACAAGAGATGAGGATCATCTAGCTCATATAATTGAACTTCTTGGGAAAATTCCAAGGCACATTATATTCTCTGGAAAGTATTCAAGGGAGTTCTTCAACAAACGAGGTGAATATGATTGACAACTATATACTTCTTTAAGAGTGACTGTCATTTTATAGTTAACTTAATGTAAGAAACTGCATAAATGTGATAAATATCACTCTTCTCTGGTGGGCTCATATAGCATCTTGGTGCTTATTGTTTATTAACAATGTTTCACATCAAATATATACTCTCACAACCTTAGAGAAATATAATTTTGCAAATTATAAATGGTATGAAAGGTACAATTTATTGGTTCTAGTGCATTTCATATTGTGATATTGGTAGTACCAGGTGTAAGATGTATGTCATTAAACCAAATAGGGATAATAAGGTCAATCAAACATTTTATGAACATGTTTCATTCATCATTCCTAGATGTTAGGAATATTCCTTGAAAAAAGGAGACATTTGTACATTTCCCCTGTCTTTTTACAGTGATGAATTAATCTAGAACAGTAGCCAAAAAGGGAACTTCTGAACTCACAGTTGTATGTATATATTGTGATGCAGCAGTTATGACCCAAGTTTATTGGGAAGGCACCAACCAACCATTTGGCTTGAAGGATATAAGTGGTAGTGCATTTGCCCAGCGTAAACACCAGAAGAGGTATTGAGAGATAACCAGCAGCTATATAAGCAACCATTCTTGTGAGTGTGCAAGTTAATGACTGGTGAGTGCATTTCTGATGTGACATCAACGGCAGTTCTACAAGTGCATTTGTTGCAATAGTTATGAACAGTGAGCACTGCTTCCGCAAGAGATTAGAGACATATTAGGTTCAATTTGCTAGCGAGTGAATCACCCAAGGAAGATGCCCCTATGTGTTTATTTCATTACTTAGCTGTATCACGAAGAAAAGTGAAGTGACAAGGAAAATTGAACTAGATCTCATTAGTGAAGTGACAGTGAAAACTGGATTAAGTTATACTGATGTCAGGAGTGGAATATAAATCCCACAATGAAGCAAATACTTCAATAATTATTAAGTGAAGTAAAGACCATGAAATCCAGAATGTGAAAATAAATTCTAGATTGTAAAAAATGGAGATGGAAATGAAATCTGGAATTGAGAAGATGAGAAATAAGATCCAAGATAAAGAAAATGGAGAGTGAAATGAGTGTAAATTCCAAAAATGCACAGTGAAATGAGGTTAGTGAAATCTAGAATGTAGAAAATGCAATGGAAATGAAGACTGAACTCGACAAATTGAAATTCGAACTCGGTGGTGACATAGACTCTGTAAAATGCAATGCAATGTTGATAGACTTTAAAGACAGCATCACAAAGGAATTGGAGAAAATTAAAATCTAACATGGAAGGAAAGAGAAATGCAGTGGGGTATCTAAATCAGCAAGAAAAATGGTTAGAGTAGCTGGTGAAGGGAAGCAAGAAATGTTGGTTATTCTGTAATCGTTTATACAACTTTTGTGTTTTTTTTTGTTTTTTGTTTTTTTTTTTTTTTTTTTTTTTTTTTTGTAGCTTAGCAACTCTGTTTGTTCTTCTGATAGCTTGCCCATGTAACGGCGAAAGTGTTAAATTAAATATCCAGTTATCTTAATTGTGTCGTATCTTTTATACATATAAAAGCTTCCAGTCCGAGAGAATACAAACAACAGGTTATGGGCCCAGGCATATAAGTATAAAGTGTGATACGCGAAGCGGTTTATTTTCAGTTTCGTTACATAAGGTTTAAGTAACAAAATGGCTGACTTTCGAAGTGACATCGTAAAGTTGAATAATCATAATTATTAAAACTGGAAATATAAAGTACAACTGCTTTTAGTGAAAGATAACTTGTTTAAGAAGGCAATTGAATCTGAAAGACCGATAGATACAGGTTCAAACGAAAGGTTAATCGCCGATTGGGATACAGCTGATAGCAAAGCACAAGCCTACATCGGACTTACGGTGGAAGATGATCAACTTATCCACATCAGGTGTAAGTCCACAGCAAAGAAAATGTGGAATGCTCTTAAGGAATATCATGAGAAAAATACGTTAACGAATAAAGTTCATTTAATGAGAACAATTTGTTCTTTGAAACTCGAAGAAGGCGGTAATATTCCACAACATATTATTCGCATGCAAGAATTGTTTTTAAAGCTTCGAGACATAGGTGAAGAATCTTTATCGAATAAATGGAGTGTTGCAATGTTGTTGAGCAGTTTGCCTAGAAATTATGATCCATTAATTACAGCACTGGAAACACGTCCAGAGGATGAACTAACATTTGCCATAGTACTGCAAAAGGTGATTGCTGAATATGAACGTAAACAATATGCAGAAGGGGCTTCCTGTAATTCTTCAGATAAAATGATGAGGACAGTATCCAGAAAAGATTTTAAAAACACTTCCGTGAAATGTCATTTTTGCAAAAGGTATGGACACATGAAAAAGGATTGCAAGAAATACTCAAGTTGGAAAGAAAAACCAAATAAAGTGAATGCAGTTGAACATAAAGAGCATATATTTACATTTGACATTCCGTCAAATAGTTGGATTTTAGATTCAGGTGCCACTCGGCATGTAACCAATGACAGAGAGTTTTTCACATCCTTGGATAGATCCTATGTTAATAAAATTGAAGTTGCAAATGGTGAACTAGTTGATGTTATTGGCATCGGGACAGGAAAATTTATGTTTAAGAATAAAAAGGGAGAAGTGACACCAGTTATTGTTACCAATGTGCTTTATGCTCCTAAAGTTGTTGGAAATTTAATTTCTGTTCGACAGCTAAACTTAAGCAATTTTTCTGTTAACTTCAGTAAAGACTATTGTGAAATATGCAAAGATGGAAAACAGATTGGGTTTGCTAAGTCCACTGGAAACTTGTACAAATTGTCTACAAGAGAAGTTATTAAAGAACCCAAATCCTACAATGAAGCAATTTCCAGCTAATTTAAAGAGAGATGGCTTCATGCAATGCAAGAAGAATTGACATCACTAGAAGAAAATGGAACTTGGGAATTATGTAGTCTTCCTGAAAATCGAACAGCGGTTGGAAGCAAATGGATTTTTAAGATCAAGGAGAGCAAAGGTGGTAGCATTCAGTAGTTCAAAGCACGTCTCGTGGCTCAAGGGTTTTCATAGAAGTATGGTGAAGACTACGATGAGACTTTTGCTCCAGTTGTACATCAAACAACCTTACATACCTTACTTTCAATTGCATCTAAAGAAAACCTACCAGTCTACCACTTTGATGTAAAGACAGCATTTTTAAATGGAGAATTGAATGAGGTAATATACATGAAACAGCCTCCAGGTTTTGCTACAGAGGATTCGTCAAAGGTATGTTTATTGAAGAAAAGTATTTATGGACTAAAACAAGCAGCCAGAGTTTGGAATGAAGCGGTACATAAGGTTATTGTTAATTCAGATTTCAAACAAAGTGAAGTAGATCCATGCCTTTATTCAAGACAATCCTTGGTTGGTTGGTGTTATATCCTTATTTATGTAGATGATATCATAATTGCTAGCAAATCTGAAGATGATATAAATAAAGTTGAAAACATTCTCTCTGAGGAGTTTAAGATAAAGAATCTTGGCTTAAAACAGCGCTACCTGGAAATTGAAGTTACAAAAGATTCAAGTGGGAATTTTCAACTCTGTCAGTCAGATTATATCAACAAAACTGCATTTGATTTTGGATTGTAGATGCAAAGGAAGTCAATACACCAATGGATCAGAACTATGAGAAGTCAGAATCTACAAATCTTCTGAAAGATAATTCAAAATATAGGCAACTAATTGGACGTCTACTGTATATTTCAGTCAACACAAGACCAGATATTTCAGCAAGTGTAAGCATCCTTGCAAAAAAGGGTTTCCTCACCAAGCCAGGAAGATTGGACACAGTTGAAACGTGTTCTAAAGTACCTTAAGTCTACTGCCAATATGAAACTTAAGCTTAGTAACATTGAGACTCAGGAGCGACTTACATTTTTCGGATATGCTGATGCAAATTGGGCTGAAGATCGTAAGACAAGGAAGTCAAATAGTGGATACGTGTTCTTCTTAAATGGAGGGATCATCAGCTGGTGCTGCAGAAAACAAACATGTGTTTCATTATCTTCTACTGAGGCCGAATACATTGCTCTGTCTGAAGCCTATCAAGAAGCTCTGTGGTTGCAGCATTTGTTGAAAGACATGCACCAAGATGTGAACAGTGCCACAATAATTTACGAGGACAATCAGAGTTGTTTATCTTTGATTAAGAGTGGAAAGTTCTCTAATAGAACAAAACATATTGATACAAAGTATCATTTTGTTAAGGATTGTGTAGATAAGCAGTTGATTGAATGCAATTATTGTCCCTCTGACCTAATGATAGCTGATTTGTTAACCAAACCTTTGTCACCCAGCAGGCATATTGCATTAAGAGAAAAATGTAAGGTTGTGTAAACGAGGAGGAGTGTTGGTTATTCTGTAATCGTTTATACAACTTTTGTGTTTTTTTTTTTTTTTTTTTGTAGCTTAGCAACTCTGTTTGTTCTTCTGATAGCTTGCCCATGTAATGGCGAAAGTGTTAAATTAAATATCCAGTTATCTTAATTGTGTCGTATCTTTTATACATATAAAAGCTTCCAGTCCAAGAGAATACAAACAACAAGAAAATAGTAGATGTCACAGTGGAGAAGATGCACTGTGATGTAGAGGCCAAAATTAGAGAGGGTTCCACAATAATGACTCACTAATACTAAAATGGGCAAGCCTCTGAAATTTGATGAAACTTTGCCATGGGCAGTGTTAAGCAGCAATTTGAGATCATTGCTACCTACAATAGACAGATGCTATGGAGAAGATGACACCGCTCTTGGCTGCCTATCAGGAGCGAGCATCCAAAATTCTTTACATTCTCTCTACCAGAGGCTTGGCATACAGCTTAATTAAACTGTCAGAGGGCTGCTAAGCAGAATAACACATGGCAAATGCTTACTGGGCCCAGCTGAAGGCAAAAGTGCAACTACTGGGCAAGACCTTGCAAGAGTTCACCATAGGGGTAGAGCAGCTGGTACACTGGACTCTGAAGGATTTACCACCAGATTATATTTCTGGAGTGGCAGCATTCAATGAGGTAAGAGACTGGGAAGCGAAACAACAGCCTTTCCTCATGGAACAGTGGAACACCTTAATGTCAATGACTCCCTGGCAGCTACCTTCTGCATTGAATCAGCAAAGTTGACAACTGTGAGAGTCACCCTGGTGGCAGCCTTCTGGATTAAAATGTCAAAGGTGGCAACTGCGAGAGTCTCCCTGGTGGCGGCCTTCTGGATTAAAATGTCAAAGGTGGCAACTGCAAGAGTCTCCCTGGTGGCGGCCTTCTGGATTAAAATGTCAAAGGTGGCAACTGCAAGAGTCTCCCTGGTGGCGGCCTTCTGGATTAAAATGTCAAAGGTGGCAACTGAAAGAGTCTCCCTGGTGGCGGCCTTCTGGATTAAAATGTCAAAGGTGGCAACTGCGAGAGTCTCCCTGGTGGCTGCCTTCTGCATTGAATCAGCAAAGTTGACAACCGTAAGAGTCACCCTGGCAGCTGCCTTCTGTGTTGAAGTGGCAAAGGTGACAACTGCAAGTCACCCTGGCAGCTGTCTTCTGCATTGAAGTGGCAAAGGTGATAACTGCAAGAGTCACCCTGGCAGCTGCCTTCTGTATTGAAGCGGCAAAGGTGATAACTGCAAGTCACCCTGGCAGCTGCCTTCTGTATTGAAGCGGCAAAGGTGACAACTGCAAGAGTCACCCTGGTAGCTGCCTTCTGTATTGAAGCGGCAAAGGTGACAACTGCAAGAGTCACCCTGGTAGCTGCCTTCTGTATTGAAGCGGCAAAGGTGACAACTGCAAGAGTCATCCTGGCAGCTGCCTTCTGCATTGAAGCAGCAAAGGTGACAACTGCAAGAGTCACCCTGGTACCAGATAGAGCTGTGATGGCTGCAAATAACGATAACTGGTGCCAACAGCAGCAGCAGCAGCTTAACTCAGAGAAGTGGTGTTTGGAAGATATACTTGGAGTTGTGGAAAGCCTGGACATATAAGGGCAAACTGTGAGGGATCATAAAACTTCTAAGTGCTGGCTGGAACAGGACCCCATCAGCCATCATCATCTTCTCTTCACTTACTAATGGAGCACTGTGTGGTAGAATACTTATAATGCAGATGCCCACTTTCAAAGACCCCACAAAAAGAAACTGCAATCAATGTATGAAGGCAAAGACAAAGGAGAGTGCCACAGCCCGTATGCCCATTCATGGTACAACCTGCAGTCAGTTGGGATGCAGAAACCTTGAGGGAGTAACGGTAAGATGCAGATAGGGGGCCAATCCTGAAGGATAAAGAATCTGGTGTACAACCAACATTTAGGGATGTTGCCTATAAAAGTTATTGGACACCATGGGATTCCCTAGTGGTCAGTAATAGTGTGTCGAAGAGAGTTTGGGAGTACCCAGATGGGAAAACCAAGATTAAACATCTGTGCTCCCTAGGAGTAAGATGAAGGTAACCCATGCTGGTACTACTGGAGGGCACTTGGATGTGAATCAAACCATGAAACTTTAAAGTCTGGGACTTCAGTACTTGCAATTGTAAGCCGTCATTGGAGTAAGTGTCTCAAATATGAGATTCCCTTGTGGTCTACGAGGAAAAAGAAAATTAGTTGAAGAATATAAGGGTGTGCTGGCATGTTGTCATGGTGGCTCAGTGGTTAACAGCAGCCACATGTAGAGCGGAAGATCCATGGTTCAAATCCTCGCTATGCCATTGAATTCTTCCTTTCAAAGTTTACCTACAGATGGTTTGTGTGTGTTATTACAATCAATTATCATTGATTGGCTTAACATTGATTAATTGCTTGCAGCAAAGCAACATACAAAGATGCATCTCTTTCGGAACCAGTGCAGTAATATTGCAATGAATTCTCTGTTTGTGGCAAAAATAGAGAAATTTGGGTTTCTCTAAAGAAATCTTACTACTGCAAAATTTACATCAGCTAAATTTTGCTGTGGCTTCCAGTTCTACAGTGTACATGGTGAAATCCTTAACTGCAATAATACCTTCATGTCAGAGTTCACTGTAAGCTACCTTAGGACAACATCGCTGCCATGGGCATGCTTAGTCTATCAAGAGAAACTTGAAAGACAGTAATGTAGTTGCAGTTAAATTTTTACCACATGGTAGATAAGAAATTATTTCACTTTACCGAACATTTGATATAGAGATTTCACCAGAAATACATGTTTTGAGGCCCCTGCATGAGAGAGGAAGCAAGAGAGAGATAAAGGGAAAATGTATATTACAGAAAGCTTATACTTATTTTAGATGGTAAAAAAATACATAGGGTTCAGCTTTAAATTTCTTCTTCATTGTGATGTTTTGATTATCATTTTCTCAACCATTTTGAAGATTATTTTCTACTTCTTTGTGCATGCATTCTTTTGAAAGACAGTATGCTCTGATTTGGGTCCAGTTTTTGATGCCTCACACTTTCATACCTCAGCTGAACCTACCATAGGCCAGCTGTTTGCCAAGCTTGGCTGGCTCTGAGCTGGTTGACAGACATGAAAGGAAGTATATTGTGAAATACACTGTATTTGCCTATTACAGAAGGTGTTGAAAGTATTGTCCCTTGGCTTGCATGCTCTGCTGACATTTGCAGATCAAAGTTCTATTGACTTTTTATGGTTCTTATTTGAAAAGTAATGAAACTTTATGATCTACCACAACTTGTACAGTGCTTAAAGGCTAGTTCACAATAACCAAGAATGGTAACCAGAACAAGAATAACAAAGTTAAAGTACATGTATTAGAAGGTCTGCTTTCACAATTAACAGGAAGCTCTCCCAAGTCCTGGGAACAGGAAAAGAAACTAGGTGAAGTTTTAACTTTCTTATTGTGACCTTGGGGTTGGCATATAATAACACACGGATGGGGCCAAGCTATTTCACACCACATGCTGAGTTGATGAGCAGGCAGAGACTTTAAATACCGGGCTGCCTCATGCGACTATGTGTGTACATGACTGTAAACTGTGAGACAGCAGAAACAAAAGGAATCAAGAACGTTTGCAAGGCTTCTAGCTGTGTCATTGGGGTGTGTGTGCATGTGTGCGTGCAAATTGGTCAGTATGTCAGGGTGTGTAAGACTGCTGCACGTGTGTATGTCATCCCGGAAGATATGTTGGTCATCACGAGTGATTGTAACACTATAGTTAAGTGTATAAGAGACAGAGAAAGTGAAGAAAGACTCTGAAAAGACATAGAACAATTGTGAGGTGTGATTGTCTGAAAAACTGTAGACTGTGTTAACTATGAGAAGAAAACTGTGTAATTGTAGTAAAATTTTAGCGAACAATAAAGTGTTAGAAAAGTAACGGGATTTGGATTTTTGTCGTTTTTGTCACACTGGTGCCAGCAGTGGGATTTGTCAAATTGCTGTTTTGTTACATTGTTGTCAGAAGCTGCTATGCAAGAACCATGACGAAGACAATGCTGGAAAAATTATTGGCCCAAATGGAAGAAATGAAGACAGAAATAAAGATAGAAATGAATTTCAGAATGGACAAAATGGAGACAGAAGTGAAGGATGTGAAGGAAGAAATGAATGTGGAAATGAAATCTGGAATGGACAGAATGGAGACAAAAATGGAATCCCAATTGATGAATGTGACATCCAGAATGAAGAATTTCGGAAGTAAAGTAAAAATATAGAAACCTTAGTTGGAAGAGATGAAAGCAGAGACATCCGAGCCAAAGACATCACTGATGGGGAACTGGTTTGCATGAAGGAAGAATTTGTCAGGAAGGTGGCAGACTCCTGCCAGCACATGGACATCTTGGTGGACATTGGGGGATATCTTGAGACCCTGGAAGAAAGAGTTGATGGAAGCGGCAAATAACTGGATGTCAAGGTTAGACACGATAGAACAGACCTGGGGAGGGAGCACCTAGTGGCCAAGGTGACAGTTGTGCCCATCTTGAAGAACAGAAGAATACGCCACAAGGAAGACAAGGAATCAGCTCTGGGACATTGCTGAGGATCCCCTAGTGGACTGTGTTGGAGATGTAGCCAGTCACGACATGTCGTGAAGGACTGCCAGCAGGAAAGCCCATGAGCAAGTGAGGAACAAGTAAAAATCAACTTGGCATGGGACATGGAGGAGCCATCGGAGCCATTCAGTCAGGTGACACTAAGTACCATGAACAGAAGAATGGAGAACATCATCATGGATGGCAGGATACAGGGGAAGCCGCACCTGGTACAAGTGATGAGTGCAGCAGTGACCATGATGTGACCAGATGTGGCAGAGGATATACCAACAAGGAAACTGGATTGACCTTATGAGATAGTGACAGCATTGGGTGACACTTTGCCTGTGAAGAAGCAGGTCTGGCTGGAGCTCACTTGGGGCAGAGCATTATGAGTCTGGGGGTGTTCATCATGAGGGTGGCTGAGGAGGTGATACTGGGACTGGATCCTCTAAGGGCAACCGGAGGAGGACTTGTTGCAACCGGTGAGGTTGCCAGAGAGGTGTCAAGCAGGATGGCAGACGTCGCCATATCTGGGCTAAGGGGCACTACCCAATAACATTGCTAAGGACTGCGCTACTTGAAGAAGTGATGTGATGGTAAAGTCTACTGCACCCAGGGGTTGCCCTGTGAAAAGATGCTCATAGTATATTGGGATCGTCTGGCCAGCTACAATGTATGTTTAAGGGCACTCAGCTTTGTGGTCATCAGCGCCCTTAAAAGCACTTCATGGCAATAGGGCTGTTGAGCAGGTAGACTTTAAAGGCTGGGCTGCCTTACGTGACTGTGTGTGTATGTGACTGTAAACAATGAGGTGGCAGAAACAAAATGAATTGAGAACATTCACAAGGCTGGGTCATCACATTGCACGTGTGTGGAGAGTTTCTCTAAAGGTTGTAATACATCATCCCCAATATAAAAGGACATGAGACAGTAGCAGAGTCAGAGAGCGAGTAAGTTTGAGTGGGAATAAGTTGGTTAGTGTGTTAGCGTGTGTGAGACTGCTGAGCATGTGTGTGTCATCTTGGAAGATATGTCAGTCATCGTGAGTGATTCTAACGCTGTAGTTAAGTGTATAAGAGACAGAGAAGGTGAAGAAAGACTCTGAAAGGAGAGATCAAGGTTATGAAAAGAACAATTGAGAGTTGTGATAGCCCAAAATACTATGAACTTGTTAACTACGAGAAGATAATTGTGTAATTATATTAAACTTTTGGAGGACAATAAAGTGATAGAAAAGTAGCAGGTCTTCGATAATTGCCATTATGTCACATTATCTTATTCATATTAGACCCATATGTGTGTATTATGCTCTTCACTATAGAAGTTATTCAAACCAGCAGTAACCTGAAACAACCACTAGACCTCTCCCTAGTTCCAAGCAGGAAAAGTGAAACTGTAAGAAGCTCTTTAGCAAATGTGCATCCTGATCATAGATCCTGTCTCCCTCAGATTTGTTGAGCATTGGTTATGTTAGCAGAAGCATCATCTCTCTAGTTTATGTGCAACTCAAAACTGGCTATTGCCTCAAAAGTCATATAAAAGGTATAAATTAACATATAAATTCAAATTACTTTAGTCTACATAGTTTATAAAGGAATGGTGGAGCTAGAGGAATCAGAAACAATAATGGATCTATGTTAAGAAAATGTTTACCCTCTTCTTGAATCAACTATGTACAACTAGCAACTTTGGGACTACTGCTAGGTAGCATTGCATATACATGTTTCATGTGGTTTAGTATACAATTGTGTTTAGCAAAACTGTATAGTGTCATTTATACAATAAAATGTACATATGAAAAAGATAACAAAAAATCAGATGATGATATTGGCTAATCTGCATTATGTTGGCTAAAAGTGTGTGTTTGGTACGTTAAAAGTAGAGTGCAGAGATCATATCTGCACACTGAGGAAGAATTGAAACTTAACATTTGCCATGTAAGTTAGTTAATTTATGAAGATGAGCTATGCCAAGTGAAAGAAAATTTTATCTGCAAATGTTAGTAGTGCATACAATTCAAAAGGCAACACTTCCAGCTCCTCCTTTAAGAAGTGAGCACTGTACACTTTACAGCATCCTTTCTTTCATGTTGATCCTGCTACCCAGAGTTGGTCTTTCTTGGTAGGCAACTGGGCTACAGCAAGTTTATATGCCAGTTAGTGGCTACTGAAATGTTCAAGGTACTTACCACTTAATCCTATAATAATAGTTAATCATCTGGCTGTGTTTGTTCTCTTTCATATTTTCAAGTTGAATATTTAATTTTTATTGTATATGTAAAAAGAAAGAAGAAGACAAACCAGCATTCTTAGTTGTCAGCAGTTTTTGCATGCCTGATTAACTTTTGTTAATAAATTAGGCCACATTTCAGATAATAACTCACAGTAACGTCTGTTCATTCACAGGAGAACTCCGCCATATAACCAAATTGAAGCCTTGGGGTTTACTGGAAGTACTAACAGAGAAGTATGATTGGAGGCATGATGAAGCAGAGGCATTTGCCAATTTCCTGACCCCAATGCTAGCTTTTGATCCAAATGAGCGAGCGACAGCAGCAGAGTGCTTAAAACATCCATGGCTTAACTCATGACTGCCATCCGAAAAATCTGAATGCAACCAGCTGTTGGTGTGAACTCCCATGTTTGGACTACAATTTCTCAGAATGTGCTAAAAGTTGTAATATTTTTGTAGAAAGTTTAATACATCATAGGGACCTAAACTGGAAAGAGCACCATGGTGCATATATTGGTAGCATTGATGAGTGAACCATACAGACAGGGTACCACTTCATATGCAGTAGTTAAAGACTTACAGAGTTATTTACTGTTGTATGCACCAGCAAACTGTCGGTCAGTATTATGCTACAAGAACTAATATACACATGAAATTTATTGATGTAGAATACATGTGTCTGTAGTATGTGTCTTTGTGTAAAACGTTTGACACACATTTCTGGGAACACAAGTTGAGTCTGTGTATGCAACTGAACTTGAAAGTTGGCTTAAGAACTTTAGAAAAAGGCCCAGAGTTACAAACTGAAAGAGTAAAATTTATTATTAATTTATTACTTTGTATTTAATTTTAATATGCCTAGAATGCTACAAAACCCAAAACTAAAATCTTTTAGCTTTTAATGTTGTTCCCATGAAATAAATTGTGCATGCTAAAAGAAATAGGGGTTGGCTTTTCATTCAACACATATAAAAATATTTTATGTTTAATTATAAGCTATACTCTTTATAAATGATTTATCAGTAGAGATAGGCAAAGTATGAAATTTCATATTGTAAACCATGCTTGCTGTCATTATGGGAACAAGTATTCTTAAGTTCTGCAGTATGTAGAATTCAGTACACATGATAAAAGTTTCATATTTCATAATATTTTGGTAAAAATTCACATTTTCTAAGATTCATAATTTTCAATTTTAAAATAATTTCATTACTAATGAACTGGGCTTTCCAGATGTTCTATTCAATTTTCTGTGAAACTCATTCAGAAAACCCAAGCCACTCTTTCCAACAAGTCAGGTACAGTTAAGAAAATGTAGTATTTCCTCTATGTGATGTCACATGCAAATTTGAATGCCCTCTATTTTTTAAAGGCTTTTATTTTCGCAAACCAATGCTTTTAGTGGCATATTGTAATTAGTATTAAGAAAGGGCGAAGCAACTAGTAACTTCTTTTTCTTTTTTTCTATGTTTAAGATTTCCACAATGATTAAAACCTATGAACTCCATGTAATTTGTTGCATTTCATTTGATATTTTATTATTAAATATGGAGAAAAATCTACAAAGCCTATTTTTGTAAACTAATGAAATTTTGTCTGTTAAATATCTATTTCATAATATTTTGGGATTTCTTCTTTATATTTTCATATTTTGGCAAAATTTTCTTCATATTTTGCATGTCTGTAATTATCACCATTTAAATACATAAAAATTGATGTTATATTTAAGTTTCATTAGTAATTGTATATTGCTGTGTACCAAGAAAAGCTTAAATTTTAAAATGAATTGCCAAGATTAGCTTTAAATGGCTTTTCTTCCATCCATAGTTAATGAAACCAGTGCAATATAATTGACAGAACCTCATGAAGTTAATGGGAGTTACTATTGGGCATTCATTTCAAAGTATGTCTTGTCAGGCTGACTTGTGAATTGCAGAAGTAGCTAGCAAGCAGGTGGTCATTCTCAACATGATGAGTCTGTACAGTATGTGTCATACTTGTTTGGTTTGGTCAATATCAAAGGTCCATGAAAGCTGTAAGCAGGGCACTTTTCATCACTTGTTTAAGGTAACATGAATTTGTCAACAAAGCATACTGCAGGTCCCTTCCAAAAATGTGAACAAAAGCAGCATCTGTTCAGAATGGTTGGGCATTATTTGGGTTATTCAACAAAGATTAACATTTTAAAATCCTTTTTTGGGAAAACACAATGAAGTTATTTGCAGTCTGTCCAGCCACAATACCATCTATAGGTTGCAGGAGGAAGTGCAGCAGTGAATCTAGGCTGTTGATGGAGACAACAGTCTCTGATACATATCCCAGTAAGTTGTGAAGTTGGAGTAATAAAAATTCCAATTTTTGCATATAAATGATTAACATGTTTGATTGTTTGTTTTAGTTTACCCTTTTTTATGAGATTGTGATGCACATTTTAGTGGTTTATGTGAACCACTATGCCTAATAAAGTAAAAGGGATGATGATACATAATACATACTTTATGTACCCTAAGCACAGCTAAAGTTAGAAAACAATTATTGGAATACAGATATATCTGTCAAGTTGAATCTTGTAACCAAAAATACATAAATATTTATTTCTATAAGAAGAAAGGGAAAAGAAGAAAAAATAAATTCATGAGAATTTCATTATCCTGTTCAGGAAATAAATACAGTTTCACATTAGTTCCTTGTGTGTACCGTTCATCTCCAAACAGTTCGTTGCCCTTCAATCATGCTGGAGTGGGACATATCCAGTATTGTAGGTGTCAGAGCTGCCATTGCTTCAATTCATTTATATTCCTTGAAGTCTAGTAAAGAAACGATCTTTCAGATTTCTGCAGAAAAAAAATCTGACAGCATTAAGTCTGATCATGTTGGAAGTCACAGAGAAGTACTGATTGCTCTATAAGAGATGACAACAACAATGATGATGACGATGCCGATAATAATAATTCATAATTGATTATGTATTATTGCTCTTTAATATTATTTATTATTTATAAAAAGCAGTGCTAGCGTTATAAGCATTATTGTTGTTCTTTTATTCTTATCTGCCTGGGAAATCTCTCAAGAAATTTTATTATACTGTGTGCAATGTGCATAGCACATGCATTCTCTTTTTCAACATCAACTCGCTCATCAATGAAATAGGGCAAAATGGGAGTAACAATGAGCATTTATGCTCCCATTGAAAAGTATTGGACTTATTACACTTTACTGGGATAGCGTAACCCATGCCCCAATGTTGAGATAAGTGACAAGACTTTTATAAATTCGTTAGATGGCTCTGAACCCCATAACCAATAATTTTGGGTGTTAACATGCCCATTGAGCTAGAATCAGAATTTGTGAGATGTAAATGGCCTATTCAACTCCTTATCAGTCTCAAAATTTTGCAAAATGATGTGCAAAAATTTAGAAACAAATGTGCTGTGATTTTGTATGGGAGCAGTTTCAAGCATCACCTCATAGCTTGTGACAAGAACCGCGGGATGAATTAGTTGATCTCCTCAGCTGACACTATGATGTTCAGGATAATGTATCATTGCTTCTTGAATTACTGTGGGAGTTTCTGCAGTTAATTTTTTTTTGATTTGGCACCCATGTTTTACAACAACCTGAACCAGGTTCTTGGAATTGGGCAACACACCTATCAAAGAGTAAATATACTTTTCCATTAGCAAATGCTGTACATGAATGAACACTACAAAGAAAAGTAAAAAGGGTACACCATATTACATTTGAAATGATTACCTGTTAAACTTTTGTACATTGTTTTTTCTAGAGAATTTTTGGAACTCTGTATACTACATAAGAAAATTATTTGCAGGCTCTGGCATTGTATTATACGGTCCTTCCACCATGACCCTATTTTGAAAGTAGCACTTAACAATTAAGTTCAAGTGCTGAATATTCATATCTGTTAAAGAGATGTAAACAATTAACTGTCTTAACCCTTTACCCATTACCCTTATGCTTAATAGACAACTTCTCTGCCTCACATGTCGTACATTATGTCCTTATTAGAGCAGACATTTGCTTAAAAAACAATGAGATAGTGACACACTTTGAAATGAACACTCAAGTGTATAAATAGGCAACCACCTATAAGCAACATAATATAAATTTATCAACCCCTTCACCATCAACCATTTAAAAGCCAAAACCACAGCAGCACATCAGTGAATAATTGTTCAAACCTCAGTTAGTAACGTAATTTGCAGATGCTCATGAATACACAATTTAGTTTTCAAAGTATATGTAAGTGAAACAAATGTCGTATAACTCAAAACCACAATCTGTGTATTTTTAATTCTGTACTTATTTTGGTTTGTTTGTGGAATATTAGCATTTAATATATTGTATGAGAAGAATAAAAAAGTAAGTTAGCTACTTTACTTCTTTGTGGACCACACGCTGTACAGACAGAATTGAAATGAATATCCTGCTTTTCATATTTGGCAACATGATAGTGATATCAAGAGTGAATGCTTACAGGTTACCTTATTCATTCTTGGTTTCAGACAAAGCTAAGCTTTTATAAATCTGATAAGATTATGCAGAAAAATATTCTGACTTCAGAACAAAGGAAGTAATAAATAGCATGTCTATGTATGCTGCCATCAACTTGGATGGCAGAGATCTGAGCAACCTTATGTATGTAACATGATTGATGCTATGAAGATAGGACTTAACATGGCCTATAATATCAATACTTAACCCATTTAGAAGCAAAGTAAACAAACAGGAATGGTATATATTTTCGGCATATAATTATAAGTGGACCAATATTTTATGCACATTGGGAAATGTTTGATGTATAAATAAACTATAACAATATGTAAAGTATTAAGCCTGTGAGAGCCATTATTTTCAGTTGACGCACTGCACTTATTACTATAGGGAGCACGAAATAAGAAGGCACATGAGTAGCTCCAATCCCTACTCAGCTATGGAGCGCTGTTGCCGGCTCATATCGCTATGCGAAAGAAAGAGAGGGGAGATATGCACGTGAGCGTTACCGGTATACAGCAGCGAGGACGGTGAAGGATTGCAAGGTGCACATTTAAAACCTGTCACAACAATTTCAATCTCTTTAAAATGAGACAATAGGCTCTAATCGTGAATTTGCTTCAAATATAAATTCCTCACCTAAGCAGATAATTTTCATTTGCAATCTAATGTTTTAACGGAGTTCATATCTTTCAATAAATAGGTGATAAAACATTACAATGTTGAGTTTTTAAATTTTTTATTATATCCGATTCTCTAGGAACGTTTTAGTGTAAATATTTTTGGTATCGGAGTGAAAATGAGAGTTACTGACGATTTAAATAAATCTAAATGGATGTTGTAGTTGCGCAATTTGAGGCATTTTCTGATAGGTATTTCTCATATTTTTCTCAATTTTTCTAAGTGTCTATACAGAATTTCTGCACCTAAGCACAATTTCAAGCCACCTTTTACGAGTAATATTCCAATGTGGCCTTCTCGGTTGTGTATTTTAGACATTTCAGCACTTAAAATGTTCCTTACGATGCAATTTGTAAGTTAACAGAGCGAAGCTCCGGAAATACTTTCCCCAATATCTGCCACCCAGAACTTGCTATGCGGTTATTAATATAAGGCAAGTATGTTAGGCTAACATCTCATCAAAGTTTATATTATATTACATATAGCGAAAGCGGAAACTCGCCATTGAACAAAATATTTTTTTTAAACCAGCTGTGTGAAGGTTATTTTTAGCAAACTTATTTTATAGCTCAGTAAGAAACATCAATGTGCAGTGTTGATTAAAAATTGTGAACATTGTATCGCAAAGAGAATTTGCCATAAAATAGCTTACGTAATCCAGGAATGACTTAACATACAGTATTTTATCGCATTAGGCCCCCCCTCGCATATTTCCCTCCCCTATGATTTTTCACCACTAAAAAATATTTACCTATTAAACATCGCACAATTCCCTCTCCTGGTTCGTTTTTATTGGAGCGGCCTTCAAACAACTTGATAATGGACAACAATCGACGCAGTGCTTGCCACAAAAATACTTGTATATTTATTGTCATAACGTATCGTAAAATTGAAATGTGAAGTTACACATGTGTTTGTTTCTAAGTCAATTTCTTACAAGTCATCATATTGTTAAAAAGAATTTTAAAAAAAGCTCGTATTTGTGGTGCCATTGATGGTTCTTACGACATGTTGTGAAATAGTGAAAATGAGGATGTGTTATCTGAGCCAGATGTAAATCAAAAAAGTGATGATAGTGACGGAAGTGAGACCGCAGAATAGTCAGAGAAAAGAAACAATGAAACTATACATTGTGGGCCCAATGAAACTGGTATGTATCCAGTTCATTCACAAATTACTGTATACCCATATAAACTAAACCCCGGTGCGACAGCCCACAAGGGGCCAAGGCCTACCGCCCAGCCGCTGCATCCCCCACCTCTGCCCACTACAGGCGTCATTGGTGAGGTGCAGTACTGGAGGGTGGGACGTGGTCTGCGCCCCGAGCCCGCCCTCCCGGCCGGTTATGCGGTCTTCTAGACCTGGGGCTGCTACTTCTCTATCGAGTAGCTCCTCAATTGGTCCCCCTGGGACCTAACGAGGCTGAGTGCACCCCATGCCAGACCTCCCAGAGGGGATAATATCCCCATGCTGGTACCGGGGATCGAACCCGGGTCCTCCGCGCTAGAGGCAAGCGCGCTACCAACTACGCTACGGAGGCGGTCGTATACCCATATAACTTTTACATAATAGGTACTACATGGTTTCCCTTCCTTTCTGAATTCCTAGAAGCACCTCTCTCATAATTCCCTCCCCAGTGTTTTCAAGCAAATTATTCGAGAAAAAAAGTGGGGGAGGGAGGGGGGAGAATTACCCAATAAAATACGGTATATGCACCAAGCTTTGAAGCCCACTTCTTTATACAGATTCAGCAGTACACCTTTCTGAAAGTCGTCCAGATTCGAAATCCGTTTTTCTGTCTTATGGTGTTTTCCGGGGGATATAAACAAGGGCCGCCCGGATTCAGAAGAGGTTATTTTACCTTGTTGCACTACGCGCGATATAAAATGTTCACTTATATTGCATGCTTTAGCTGTTAGCGCCCAGCTCTGTTTAAATACAATGTTCACACGCACTTCTACTGAGGACAATCTTTTTTAAAAAATGTGTGAACACTGAAAATAATAGCCCGCCCATCTGAATGCAATACTTTTCCTTTTGATTTACTCGTCTGTAAGCTGCTTGTACCAGGTTTTGATAATGTCATGTTTCTTAGCAACAAAACGAGTTACAGTAATTATAAGACAGAGGTAAGACTGTGGCACTGTCAGACATGGAACACACATATGAATAAGCTAGATTCCTTTTCCTTTCCTGCAGAATCTCACTCCTTGAGAAGAAAGATATTTGAGACGATAAATAAACAATCATGATGCAAAGCAAGTGTCGTTTGCTATCGCTTTGCGCAGCGTTTCTTCAATCACTCATATCTTGGGCTACAGGCCACCTAAAATTTTGCTTCTTGGACAGTCAGCTTCAACATTTCTAGCTCTTTGCAATGGAATTCTTTGTAATAATGAGCCGTTGTTGGATTTGATGAGCGCAAAGAGAAAAGTGAAAAGCAAATATTGCGCTAGACAGCGTGTTACCGAACTGGGCAATGTCGCCTCTCTAGGATTGGCTACTTGCTCTCACACACCTTCTTCTAGCTCCGCCTCATGTGCCTTCTTATTCCGTACAGCTTATAGATGTACAGTTAAAAATACTGAAGGTACAGTAAGATAACAAGTCTTGTCAGCTTCATCAATGCATAGAGTTTGGTGGAATCTTCCATCCATAGTGTGTGCAAGGCAGCTTGAGCTGGCAGAATGGATCCATCTGTAATGGTGAAGGGGTTAAGTCCACTATATGTTATAAAACGTGCACAACTTGATTTCCTTTTCACTTAATTACAGTCTGGAAGCGAGTCAATAGTAATAAACCTTTTTTAAAACATACTTCTTTAACAAATGAAGTGACTATTATATGTGTTCATTCAAATCGCCATTATGTTTATTTCTCTCATTTAAGCTCAAAAATGTTCTCCAGAACAAAATGCAGGCATCCATTTAAAAATTTCAGAAAATATATTCATTTATATTGATTGTGATTTAATATCTGTCCTTTAAACTGATCATATTTCCACATTTAAATACTATATGGTATGGCTTGAAATCAAGGGCATATTTTAGGTATCATTTTAAGCAATGTTGGTACATGTTGGATCATTTTACATTTTTTTGACTTTTCTAGCAAAGAAAATATTTTTTTATACAAAAGTGTAAATTGAAATGTCTGTTTTAAACCACATGTTTAGCACAGTTAAGGAACAGTTTTTGTTTACTTTCATATTATAATGAAATATGCAGAAAGATTGACAGATGAATTTAAAAATAATGGTGGTATTTTGGCTGATTTTCAGTAGTGTTATTTATGCTTTTGTAAACCACTACCTCCTAGAATAGAGATCCTCAGTTTTTTATTTCTTTCAACCTGCTATTTGGTTTGCAGGACTGATGTGAATCCTCATGGTAAATATTAATTTTTCTTGTCATATGCAAGTGTGGATTTTCTATATTTGTAATATCTGATCTTGCAAAGATGAGTAACCAGAAAGTTGTGTCCCAAACTCTTAATTGGAGGACAACATAGGCTCTTTTCAAAGTTGGCTAGTCTTTTAAGGAGAGATAAACTACTTTGTACTGCCAGTGTTAGATTAGCTTATTTAAAGAGCCGTTACCTCACAGAGTATGAAGATTTTATTTTGAAATTTCTGCACGTTAAATAGTCTGGTTCTTATTTCCAAACTATTGTGGAATAACCTCAGAAGCTGATAAATTCTAATCATTGCTGCTTCCCATTCTCATTCTCAATTGGTTGTGTGGTTCATATTCACCTTATTTTTTTGGTTTTGTCAGGCAGTTGTACACCAGACTTTGGCCATAGTGCATAATTGGTTGTTGCTTCATTCAGTTTGTGTTTGGGTGTCAATACTTAAAGATCAATGATATGAAAATAGATAATCATTTCTGGAAACATTTACATTTTTCTTCTTTCATCACCAGTAACCATTTCTCTACAACCATATGCTTGTTATCTTAAAAAGAGAAGTTACAAGTGTTGGTAAGTACTGCATTTTTTTTATGAAAATTATAAGTCAAGGTACTGTAGCATGCCAGCTTATTGCTTTCCTCTCTCCCCTTCTCCAGCTTGCACAGAATGTAATGTTAAAGTAGCAATGGCAAAATTTGCCCTTAAATTTCATCAGTCATGAGAACTGAGTACATCAGTCCTGACACCAAATTGCTTAGTAAAATAATTCTTTACTAAACGTAAGGAAGAAAAAGTTGTATGTAAATTCAGAGTACTAGTTGTAATTAATTACTTCGGATAATCTTTGCAGCTTTCCAGGAATTTTAGCAGAAAGCTCTTCATTATGAAATGTAACATCATAATTTGTGGTTGTTTCTTCATGTATTGGGTTCAGGAATAAAAGGCAGTAAGCGTCATGAACAGTCTAAAGAAAGTGGTGTAAAATTGGTCCTAGCTGTAATGATTCATAATAAAGCCTACAACAAAGGTGAGAAAGACTAAACATAATAACAGAAACAATATTTCAGAAAAAATTCAGAGATGTATTCATACATTTTTAATGCAGTTTAAAATACTTACAATTTTAAAATTCTTCCCCCAATTTTCTTAGGTACTTACTATAAAGGGGGGCTACTTGAGGCACTGACGATTCAAATAGTTGCCATTTACATATAAATGATAGTTGTGGCAATTTAATTGCTTCAGTGTGTGGGTCTACATTCATGCCTTTTATAAATAGGTACGCATTATTGTTGCACTTATTTTTACATATGATAATTGTAATATAATGTGTGTTCCAAGTTAGGCCCATGTATGGGGTTACATGGGACAACAATCTAAAACCCATAAGAATATCAAACATTAAATTATTTTGTTGTTTAACGATGCTGTCAATTGCTAGGATCACATCAGCATCGTCGGTGTGCCGGAATTTTGTCCCGCAGAAGTTCTTTTACATGCCAGTAAATCTACTGACATGGAGCTTTCGTTTTTAAGCACACTTAAAAACCCATCAGTCTGAGCTGGATTTGAACCCGCGATCTAGGGATCAGTAAGCCAGCGTATAATGATGATGATGATGACGACGACGATGATATCAAGTTGGACCCTTTGAGTGTAGCTTGGAACACTTCTAATGCAATCACTCTAAAACAATAATATATATTTTAAGTGACAAAATTTATTAATAATTACATCATATAACAGATTAAAACATATTTGCTAATGCTGTCTGCTGTGATCAGGATGTAATTTCAAATGGGTGTGTAAATTTTCCCCTAGTTACATTGGCTGTTTTGATTGTTGTAACAATTTTATTTATGGCAACTTCCAACTCACCATCTACTAGAGGACATGACAGAAGTGCTCAGTTTACTGGAATCAATAATTCATGCAGGATGTTGGCGACATCTTCTGACTACAATTTTATGGCTCCCTGGGTTGTCTGTCATGTTGGTTTCATCGTAGTTTAGAAGTTCACCATTCAGTGACACATTCAGTTCATCAAAGTATTCATTTATCATTGCCCGACTCAATTTTATGTTTTGACACATTGTTTGTTGGAGTAACTTTTTTCTTTGCCAGAAAGGATATCACAAAGTCCACACCAGATAAGTTATTGAATCACAATTCAGTTTTACCAAATCTTTCAAGGTAAGATTTTACAATAAGTTGAATCTCATGCACAGTTAGTGGAAACCCCCATTTGTCAGCCATGGTCAAACATTGTACTAATTGTTTTTGGTCTTTCTCTCATAGAACCTGGTCTTCCAACCTTTTCTGTATTTTTATTATTTACTTTCCTATTCAATCTAGATTTTGATACCCCAAACTGTTCAATTGCTTTTCTCACTGGAGTGCCATTTCTTACAGCATCAACAGTTTTTTCAAGCTGACTGGTAGAATAGTCCCTATATTTATGTGTACCAAGCTCTCTTTTATGTGTGCACCATATTTCAACCTAAAACAAAGATTTCAGAGGAAAATGTTAGAGAAGTTCTCATATATAGATCTTTTTTTTTTTTTTTTTTTTGATTTAACGTCCTCCAACACATTGTGTCATATCGGACGAAGTCATATATAGAGTGCACTAGTTACAGTAAGTAAAGTGTTCCAAGAAACCTTGTTATTGACACCTCTGGGAAATTTTATTCACTGCAAAAGTTATGTTTGTAATGCAATCTTGATATTGTGTACTTGAAATGGTGGTTTTAGCTTATAAATGAAGGTATTTAGTTTTATTCAGCCGTAATAGTATGTGATATGGAGAGAAACTTATTTTATATAAAAAATTACGGTAATTAACCGAAAAGTTTCATCGACTGGCCACAGCTTACCTGTACCTTCTAGAACATCAAAGAATTGTGGCAATAATAGCCAGTTTTTGCACAATATGCCAGTACACTTTCAAACAACCAAACTTGCACATTAGTGCAATTGAAAAATATGGTCCAAAATGTCCCAAGTTACCCCAGTGTCCCAAGTAACCCCAGTTTACAGTACTATTTGACAGGTATTCCTATGCAGAATATATTTTCTTTGACACAAAAATAACGAACTAACACTATAGGGCAACTTGAAGACTATTACTTTGTTACTTGAGCCAAATTACATAGACTAATTGCTCACAAACCTTAATTTAGGTTGGTCATGTTGCATGGGCTCTTGCTCACATTCACAGCTCCTTGAAGTTCCATTGATGCAATCCTTGAACTATCACCTGGAATTTCCAACAGTTGGGAATGTGTGCACAACAAGTCAACCTAAATTAAGACATGTGGGGCAAATAATGCAGGTAAGTTATAACAGTTTTCTATGTTGCAGTGCTCCAAATTATTATTAAAACAATGTGTCTGTGAAAATCCAAAAACCTACAGTTTTTTTCTTATTGCTTTGACTTTTTATTTATTCGTTCACTCACTCACTCACTCACTCACTCACTCACTCACTCACTCACTCACTCACTCACTCACTCACTCACTCACTCACTCACTCACTCACTCACTCACTCACTCACTCACTCACTCACTCACTCACTCACTCACTCACTCACTCACTCACTCACTCACTCACTCACTCACTCACTCACTCACTCACTCACTCACTCACTCACTCACTCACTCACTCACTCACTCACTCACTCACTCACTCACTCACTCACTCACTCACTCACTCACTCACTCATATAGAAACTCCCAATTTTTTACCATATACTCAGAACATACTGCATACTGCTACATACTGCAGCAAAATTTTAATGAGTTATATCAAGCCAAAGATATTAATTTTTTTATTTATAATTAATCACTTTTTGAGAAGGAAATATGTTGGGCTAGGATTTTTATGATCTAAAATTATCATAATATGCAAAATGAAGTATGCTGTTATTAGACCCAGTGTTGGAATCAGACTTTAAGGGGGGGGGGGGGGGGCAGGGGACTTAAGTTTGTGTTATATTTATGGCAATAATGGTAGTAATATCAGTGGTAGTGGCATTGGTGTGTTATATACATAAAACATAGCAGCAGTAATATGCATTTTACTGTCTTTAAGAGCACAGCGATTTTGTAGTTCTGAGTAGTACAGGCATAATATAACTCTCCCGAAACTGTTTGAGGAAAGTCAGGGGCAATTTGTTTTCTATTTTTCAAATCTAGTTTTGCCTACATATCCCCCAATTAGTGTAATGCACTTACTTTCATTATTTTCGCTAACACATGTCACTTCCAATGCTATAGTTTTTGAGAGGCTGTAATATTAATGTTATTTGAAGTTGAAACCTGAAATTCGAACTAGAATACATCACTGTCATTAATTTCTGAAACTTTTCACTTTCTTGTCACAAATTTATGCATGCTAATGAGCAATAGAATAGTGAGTTGCAAGAAATTGAACTGAATACTGCAAGCTGCAATAGCCATTGCTGGAATTGTGACCCTGAATGCCATCCCAGCTAATGAATCTTACAATTGTTTATTGTTTAGCTTACTTGTGATATGATACATTTGCTTACTCACAGCTCGCACTTGTACCATGCACACTCTGTACTGAAAGTGTTCCGTGTCTTCTTGTATTTTCAAACAATAATAATAGTAAATACAATAAAAAGAAAAAATACTTCCCTGGTAAGGAAGGAATTCTTTTTTGACGAGCCAGGGAAATTATTTAATGAGAGGGGGAAGTCCTCCCCATTAATTTGAACCCTGATTAGACCTAAAATTTAAAAACCTATACAGAATAATATAAAAAATATGACCTAAAATATTATAATGTGGTAAAATATCAGTTGTAAAACAAATTGGTGAGTTTATGACAATGAACTATTTATTTAAGAACAAAATGCACATGAGAAGAAAGCTAGGCTATGGAATTGATATTATAGTGTGAGTCTTATTTTATTAAAGTTACCAGTAGATAGATAATGAATGCAATGACTATTTTACGTACTTCTATTTACTTCAGTGTATGAGTCCTTGGTTGCGGTATACAGTGAATAACATGTGAACATATTCAAATAAAAAAGGACTTCCTATTGTCAGTCAATAAAGCCTTGTACTTCAAAAAATTTCTTTCTGCTTCAGCTGATGATACAAAAGGAGCATGTTTAAAATGGACACAGTCATTGGAATCTAATTCTTAATAATTAAGAGAAACCATTTCACTGAACAAAAACATTGAAATGCAATGCAATGTATGACACCTTCATTTTTTTTCTAATACATAATTCACACAGTTCACAGTATAATATTTTACTATTAGTTGAAAACATTTTCTCACTATGAAAAGGGTAGAGCCTGAAACATTCAGTGCCATAGCCAAGATTTGAACCACGGATCTTCTGAATCTTTTTCTACACACGACTAGTGTGGAAGAACAATTAATTTTCATTTTCTCACCATATTGAGACATGAATTGTTGTAATTTTACTCAAGCACTTTGCTAGACTTTAGGAATTTTTTCTGAGCTATATACACAAAGATTCAATAACAGAATGAGATATATGTCTACAGTCTGGTGCCCAAATTATAAAGTACAGGCTTAAGTAGCTACTTGCCTATGTGTAACAATAGACTACACGAACTCACTCATACATAGGGGTTAAGTCCATATTATTAAATCATACAAAATAGAAGAGGAAGATAGATTCTCACCCTTTTGTTAGAAGCAAAATGTGATGTGCAATTGTGAGAAATTTTGGAACTCAAATTAACTTGAAAAAGGAAAAGAAGAAAAGCAAAATGCATGAAATAAATCACTGTAATTTGGTAAAATTTTCCATAACAAGTATAACACATGTCTTGTCAAAACTATGTAATGAAAATCCTAGCCCTAGTAATATCAAATGCTCTTTGTACCCTACAGTTTATCATATGACTCTCAATTTTTAATTTGAGCTTAGTACACAACAGGGATATCCAACCTTCTCTTTTTGGCTTACGCATTGAACAGCTATTTCCCACTCCACTCCTCAGTTGGAGGGACAGGCAGTCAGTATGGAGTGGCAGACACAAACAGGTGATTCCATGGTCATTTCTAAGTCTTAACTTGAATTTTCTGGGAATGTTTTCAGAGGACCTCTTCATTCTGGATGATTTTTGCATAAATAGTAAACAGTAAGAGACAGACAGAAGATTACTAAATAAAAAATGTGATCTCGTAAAAACACATAATTTATGTCAAATACTTATTTTTTTTGTGAGTGAGCCATTTCCGAGATATTTCTTCTTATTTGTTTGAATTTGTCAATACTTATACTTTTTTCAAATAGGAATGCGTTATTTGTTTTTTCATTCTTTGGCCTTGCAAAGAGAATAGAATTTCAAAGGTATCGCATAGAAACCAGCTCTTAAAGCATTTCACTATCACTTAAAGCCTACTGTATTCCCATATTAGCAGTAAGGTTATTTCTGAAAATGCTTATGTTGATTAAAATGTAGCAGATAAATAAGTATTTGCAAGAGTAGTTTGTACAAGAGTGAGATAGCTCTACATAAATTTGTGAACAAAGTTTCTCCAAATTGAACTGTATTAAAAGTCTGTATTGCAATAGGTTACTCGACCATCACTTGGTGGATCTTCTCAGGCTATGCCAAACATTTATTGACCTCTTAAACTTAAGCGGCACCAAAGAAGTCATTAATGAATGGGTGTTTATCACATAAGATTTGAAAGTGCTTTTGCAAATCAAACGCAACATACATCTAACCAACACACCACTGCAACACAATGCACGGCTGGGGGTTAAAGAGAGGCAAATTCCACATATGGTGGAAAGAGGTAAACTCTTTCGCAAGCGTTGGACATCGCTGGTATACTAATGTAAACAAATTATGCAAGCATTTCTTAATTTTAATTAAAAACAAAACACTTTTTTGCAAACATGTTATTGAATTTTTCATCTTTATTAATATGAGTTATGAAAAATAATAAATTTCAACTGAATTATACAATATTTAACTAGTGCACAGTAATCTTTAAATCCATAATTCCTGAAGCTATTCTAAAAATTTTGAGATAGTAATAAACTGTGGTCCAAAGTGTTTTCAGTAGTGAAAAATGCTGATAAGAAGGAATTGAGGAAAATGGAGTTTTAAGCGTTAATTCACTCAAATGGCAAAGGACTGATTAAAGAGCCATTTGTGGATTTAAAATTGATATTAAAAAGAACAATTATGTAGCATCAAAGTATTGGGTACAAGTTTAATAACAATCCAAGAAACAAATAATAAAAACTTTTCGTATATTTTTAACCAATTTCATCATACAGTACTATAAGATATACATATATAATTTTATTTATTACATCAATATAATATTAGTGTATCACAGAACAAAAGGATCTATGTGAAAAATAGTTATAAGTAGAGACAAGAATTTTATGCACAATAAAATCCCAAAATATGCATTCATTTATGTGCTATAAAACTGGGAAACTTGCACAGTCAAGCAAAAAATATATTGAAACACACGCTTTCACTTTTGTTATGTTTAGCAATATGCTGTTTGACTTTAAATTATTTAGTAAATTTTATCTGAAATTAGAATAAACCCTGCAAGTTGGCACCATGGTAATGTGTGCAGCTTGTATTTGGGAGTTTGTGGATTCTATCCCCATGATTGACCAGTATGACTTGCAGTTTTTCCATGGTTTCCTCTTGTTACTAGGTGAATGCTGTGGTTTCCTTTCCTTCCCTTCCTCATTTCATTTCTGATGTCATCTTTTAGATCTGACAGTCAAAGTGCTGGTTGAGGCAGATGTTGGCAGATGGTGCAGTTGCTTGTGCTCTACAAACATTCCCTAGTCCTGCTTGAAAACAGCTGTATGTTGTCGCTTTGCTGCCCTCTCTGGCTGGTGGTGAGGAACTTCGGTGTTGTGCCAGGTGGCTATCTCTCCAACTATTAGGGACCTCTGCACATCTCTGCGACTCTGCTCTGTCCGTGCCATCTGCCTGCCTGTGATCCCTCCACCTCAGCGCTTTACTCTTGGAGGGTGGTAGCACATAATAGGTCTGTCCTGGGTTGCAGAGTGTGAGGTCTCCCTTTGTTACATACACATCATATCAGAAACCTTATGGTTTCCTATATGTGATTAAAATTGACATAAGAAAGTGCTTCGTTATATTTTACAAAGAACAACTGCCATAGAAAATATTCATAAGTAGAATAGCAGCGCTTTCCTCTTTACTGCAACAATTGCAGAATATTACATCCTCATTTGAGCTAAAATTAACATAATAAACAAACACATGAACCATGTATCAGATTTGCACACTGGAAAGCTAATGTAACAAACTATTGCAATTTTAGAAGAATCTAAATTAATATGGGAGAAGGAAAGTATTTACAACCTCCCTAAAAGTTGGATACTCTAAACCAGTTAGTATAAGTGTCAGTTCTCCTATCCAGAATAATTTTAATTTAACGATTTGTATTCAAAGACCCCATCTTCCTGAAATGGTGTGATTTTGGCCTAAATTATTTGTCAGAAGCTGGCTTGAACCGTCTATATTTCCTCTGACAACAGAACATAGAAGGTTGTCAGTAATTTTTTATTTAACTTCTTCAATCCTGAATTCTGAAACTAAAATAAGAGATAGAAATAGAGAATTTTAGATGTCTACTCAAAATTATTTAAACTGCCTGTACAGTATGCATGATTATGGTAAAAATTTCTTAAATATACATTATGTCTGGAAAAAATACACACATTTGAAACCAGAAAGTAATGAAATTGATGTGCACTAAGCTTGAGCTGTGTTCCATGTTTCTATAAAAAGATTTTTACATGGAATTCTCATCTCTAGTTATAGGACCCTGCACATATTTTCCCTTTGGATTGTGAATCTTTTTAAATTGAAACACAATGGCATAGACTGTATGTCATATTTTACTTTGTTACTGCTATTACAAAATTCAATGCTAGAAGGAATTTGGCAATAAAACTTTTATTTCCTTTTTACCATTTATACTGGAGGCCTCTAATGAATAATCAAGCTAAAGACAATGACGCTTACAATCTTATGCTCTTGAATCTTTACTTTAGCCATGTGGTTCCCCATCTGCATCATATTATTGTAACCGTCAAAAAGGCCAGAACTATAGTGTTACCCTGAGAAGTAGCCGATATATATTTGCATAATATGTACTTCATTGTTGTGAGCAAAAATTAAAATGGGCACAGTAGGAAATACCAAAGTTGTCGGTGCATGATTTTATAGATAATGATAATTTTTTTTGTGCTGATCATGAGGAAAATTGTTTACCTGCAGTAAAGTTACATTTTATATCAGTATGCATCTAAAAGAAAGTATTTTGGCACCTGAAGAAAAACAGCTATTACAGAATTCATTTCAATTGTTACACCATGATTAAAAAAAATGTTACAGTACAGAACATTTTGTACCGAGCAGTAATATACCTGCAGCTACAGCTTTTTCTGTATGCGTAGTGTAGCTGGACGTAGAAGATGGCCTTACAGTTTTTCAGAAGGTTGTGTCAATGAATTAGAGCAAAGGAGCAAAGCATGTTATATATGGACAGAAGTGTAATCATTTCTAAAGAACATCATGCTTCACAGACATTATAAATGTACTACACAAATATAAATAAATAAAAAAATGTGCATGTGTGATACAAATTTTAGTTTCTGTTTGATCTGTGTATCTTATGTTGATAAAGCAAAGTTTTCAGACATTTTCTTACATTTCAATATAATTTTTTGTAAGTTATTTTGAATTCCACTCATAAATTAAAGCTTGATAAGAAGAACAAGACAAAGTTTTGTTGTTTAGTTCCACGATCCACACTTCCTGTATCCTGAATTCACAGCATTTCATAATGCAGCAAATTATACCTTTTTCTATAATAATGGTAATCCTTTTATTAATTTGAAAATTTGGACATACATGTTTTAAATGTACTGGTTGTTAGGGATAAGTTTACCATTACAACCACCCCTCTGGATGGGATGGCTACATATCTGACCTAGGCTGACAGGACTATTTAAACCTCTTTGGCAATGGTATCATACTATTGAAATTAAATACCAAATGCTGGAATAGTTTTAGCTAATTTCTATTAAAATGGCATCATAGGAATCTATTGATGCTTTTTTTTTCAATTTTATTTATTTAATGTTGCTTTAACTTACCAGTCATATTACGACAGAATTCGATGCTTATTAATTGCAGCAATGAGAACTAACTGAAAACCAGGATCATGTGCATATTGATCAAGTTAACTAACATTCAGCTTGCCAAAATAAATTTTAAAGCAGAATTCTCCATACAGTGTTAGCATAAAATTATCTTTTCTATTGCATTTAGCTGGGTAGATTACTGGTGAGATTTAGACTGAAGAAAATCCCCCAAGAGATTAAAGGTCTAAATCTTGAATACTACTAAAAATAAAAAATAATGATACTATTGAGGTTGGGCAAGTAGCAGAAACATAGACCAAAAATGTTCAACAATAGGGTCTTCTGTTAGGATTTTAATAATGTAGCCTTCTTTGTTGTTTCACAAGCAACAATATTGCCTCAAATGATATTACAGTTGAAAACCATTCAAAAACGAGGTGACCTTATGTGTATATATTGGGTGTTTCAAAAATGACTATAGAGCATTCAAGACTTCAAGCACTTCTTACATTTAATTTACAATTACATATCTTACAGCAAATGAAAGAGCAACCCAACTAAATATATAGTTACAATGCAATATACATTTCATATTAAGTTCCATTGTAATCCTCCAAGTGATAACAACATCCATAGATGGTATCGTCAGTTTAAAGACACTGGCTCTCTTTGGAAAGGGAAGACCAAGATTGACCGAAGAATGTGGTTATTGGGTGAGGGAGGCTTTCACGTGTAGCCCCAAGAAACTAGTACAGAAGGCTAGTTGTGAATTAGCAATTCCAGTGACGTTTGTGTGGAGTTTTAAGGAGACACCTACCCTTACATCCTTATTCTTCATAGTTGCTACAAGCTCTAAAAGCCTACAGACCAAGAACAAAATCACAGGGGGGATGGGTGGGATTTCCCACCCACCAATGATTTTATACTCAAGAATTCCCCCACCCCACCTCCACTAAAATATCCCAAGGGGCAATTTATATAACAAGACAAACAGTGAAACATACACTAATAAAATGCTTTCCCCCAACAACTTTTAATGATTTCACATCCTGCTACAGACTACAGTTTATGTGCCAACTTTGGCAACAAAATGTTACTGCATGAAGATGGAGGTTTTCTGGATTGTGTTGTCTTTATAGATGAATCGTCATTTCACCTAAATGGAAATGTGAACACTAATAATGTGCATATCTGGAGGTCATCTAATCCCCACAAGATGGTACAGTTGCAAGGAGACTCTCCAAAATGTTTTTTTTTTTTTTTTTTTTGCGCCACATCCTGGCAGAAAGTTTATGGGGCTTTCATTTTTGGTGAAGCAACTCTAACTGGTGTTTCTTACCTTGATGTGCTACAATTATGGCCATTTCCTAAATTGGAAGAAGCTGAGCCAGAGAACTTTATTTGGCAGAAAGATGATGCGCTGCCTCACTAACATCACTCAATAAATGATTAGTTTAACAACATTTTACCTAACCCTGGATTGGCTGCAAGGGACTGGATGACAGAGAGTTTCTTTTACATGGCCCCCACTTTCACCCGATCTGACACTGTATGACTTTTATCTTTAGAAATTCATAAAGGATCAGGTGTATGTGCCTCTGTTACCAGCTGATTTACCGAGAAACAGGATTTAAGCAATTGTTGCAACAATTACTCCAGACAGACACATTGATCAAAGTTTGGGAAGAACTCGCCTATCAACTGGATATGTGCCATTGATAAATGGTGCTTACATTGAACGCTTGTAGGAAAAACTGTTTGAGTTACTCTTTCATTTGATGTATGTTTTATAATTGTAAATTGAATGTAATAAGTACTACAAACTCTTAAAACCCCTGTATTTATTTTGAAACACAGTACTACAGAAGCTAAAAAACATGAAATATTCATAGAATCCTAATGCACACTGATATTTCAGAAAATGAAGAAGACCTCTTGGTAAAAAAAAGCACCTAACTAATAATGGCTTAGGGATCCAAAATTTACAGGGAGATTGCACCGCAATGTCTACAGTTCTGAGTTTTCATGTCATCAAATTGAATTTAGCCACTTAATACAGGTACCTCTTTAACTGCAAAAAGAAATAGCTCAATGGAGTTAAGCCAACTTCAATTTTGTCCATTTACATCTTTTTTATATTAATTCAATTTATACTTTTCTTACATTCAGGTATGGTTTTTCTTAAACTACTCAATTAATAACTGAAATTTCAAAATTTGAACATTATATAATAATGGTCATAAAAAGCAATTAGGTAGATTTCTTAAGAATCACCCAATAAACTTTTCTGCTTCTGTGGGAGTACAGTATTAAATCATGCAGACGACATATGGCACCTGTAGTGAAGAAACTGTATGGTCTTTACCAAAAATGGGCATCACATATTGTCTGTGTGAACTGTTTGTCTCATCGTAATGGTTGGATGAAGAAAAAGAGTAAAGTTGCAATGCCTTTTGCTATTCTGATGATGTGGAGTGTGGAGTTTAAGGGCCTGTCGACAACTGGGTCATTTGGGCCTGATGATATGGAGGGAACCGACCAATCACATAGATGATTGCTATTTCAGCATGGTTAAAATAGCAGGGAAGAAGTGCAAGGATAGAAAGATGATCAAGTATCCCTAGATTAAGTCAGCTATTCAACCTGTACTGCAGTTTCTCCTCATTTGTCTCCGTTCCTCCAGACACATGGTCATTTGAAGATGAAATTCAAGTCAAAGCTAGTACAAAGATGGAGAATGCAAGCCCTGATTTCAATTACAAAGAAATGACGTCACATCTCCTGACACAAAAAGATTTTAATGACTTTGTTAGGGACTTAAATCTTTCTAAGGCACATGCTGAACTTTTGGGTTCACCTCTGAAACAGTGGAATTTACTAGACAAAGATGCTAGGGTTCCTTGCTTTTAACATTGTCAGGCTGCATTTGCACCATTCTTTGTCATGGGAGACTCACTCTGTTACTCAATGATGCAAATGGTCTATTTAATGCTATGGGAATGAAACATTTATCACTGGAATGGCTCCAAAACTAGCTCCAAAGTAGTACTCTTTAACAATAGCAATGTATATCCTCCTGTTCTCATAGCTTATGCCACTAAAATGAAGGAAACATGCAGCAGTATAGGATTTTTGTGGAATAAAATTCAATGTAACATCCACTAGGGATAAACCTGTGCTGACTTCAAAGTAATCGAGTTACTTACAGGATTACAATTGGGTTATACAAAGCATTGCTGTTTTCATTGTGAATAGGATAACCATGATCGGAAGAGTCACTACAACAGAAGCATGGCCTGCCCATACACAAATGAAACCTGGTTGCAAGAATGTAGCAAACGTTCCTTTGGTAAAAATTTTGTTACCACCACTTCACATAAAATTGGACTTATGAAGCGGTTTGTTGCTGCAATGGACAAAGCTTTGAGCCCTCTTGCACTGGACTGCTGTAATTCTTTCAGAAAACTGTGTTCTGATTTGCTTGAAAACAAGAGGGCAGACAACAGTAATGTGTTTGTCCACGAACTACTATAGTCTTACCCTAATCTCGGTTGTAACATGTTCAATATGCACATTCTTCACTCACCCTTGAATTCTTTTAGTGCTAGTGCTCTTGGACAAGTCTCGGATGAACATGGAGAAATATTTCATCTACATTGGAACAATGCTATCAGGGGCAATGTGCAACAAACATGATGGCTAACTTCTGTTGCACTTTACTGCAGGATAGTAATGGTACACATTAGAGGCACAGCAAATGTCCAAAAATAATTTAGGTATGTATTAAAACATATTTTATTAGCATTTTATTAGCATGGTCTTTGTCTTGATATATTAGCATTTACAGACCAAATCATTCTGTATAAGCATCACAAAAATCAAATAGAATTAGATAGTGACTAGTACCATTTACACAAAAACTGTCAGTGCTGTGGAAAAACCAATGCCAGATTTATGTTTAGCAGGTCAAAACACATAAGGATATTTGATGATCAAAAATTTTACAAGGTTGAATTTGGTTGACCAGTGCTATTTGACATAGACACATTCGGTTTCTTGCAATTTATTCTACACCTCTCAAAGTTTTGATTGTTTTTACAAGGCTTCAACATGTACTCCTTTAGCTGCCCTCAGGACACTGAGTCGATATTGCATCTCCCTCTATACACGTTGCAGCATAGCAACATCCATTGTTTGCGCAATCACAACAATCCCTTTATAAAGTGTGCCAATATCTGGAATAGGGGTTTTGTAAATGCAATCCTTGATGCACTCTCAAAGGAAAAAAAGATCCAAGGGAATGATATCAGGGGAGCGCAGTGGCCAGCTTCCAACACCTGAGGGAGTAGGTACCCATGAAGCATGTCTTAGTAACCTGCCTCTGTTGTCTTCTTGGCAAAGAAAAATGGACCATACTCTATTGTGCATAAGAGCACACCAAACATTGACTTTTGGGCTACCATGCACATGTTCATGAGTGTTGTGAGGAGGTTGAGAACCCCATACTCGAACATTATGTCCAGACACAAAGAAAGCGGCTTCATCGGAGAACATCACCCTCTGTAAGTACTCATTTTATTAATTTGCATTCAGCATGGAAGCAGCAAATGCACCATGCCGAGGAAGGTCAGTTGGCTGCAAAGCTTTTGTAAGTTGTAATTTTTAGGCCTGAATATGTAGCCACATATGGAGGACTTTATGAATGGTTACTTTTGGTGCATGCAGTGTCCTGAAGCACAATGAAGTGATTTCTGAGAGCTGTGTTGAAATGCAAGTTGCACATTGTCCACAATTTCTTGCCCCACACTTTGTCATCTGCTCTATGGCAAAGCTGCTACACTACAATCTCTAGAAATTTCTCACCCCATCTAATTATGGATGATATGGATGGAGAATCTCTTTCAAATTGCCAGCGGAACTTTTCCTGAACAGTTACTGGTGCTTTACCAGACTCATCATACCACCATAAACATTGAGCCTTTTCCTATAGTGTTGTTATTATAATTTAAATTACAATCTACAACAAATGTTTACTTGTTTCTATCTCAAATAGTTTACGAGCTATGTTTCATTGTTTTGGTAGCAGGACTTTGTACGCATCCTATAGGCTTATTATGAAGATAAATGCTTATGTTAAATGGAACTATTATGATAAGTTTTTTAGAAGGTGAACCCAAAGTTTACAAATTTAACATCGTAGACATAGCCCATGCAATCTCCCCTTTACTCAATTAAGTATGATGCTGATGTAGATGGAAGATGTACAAAGCACCAGTTGTTACAAAGAAAGTGAGGAGGGTGAGCAGATTGAAACTCCTGTCTATATACTTTTGTAGTGCTAGTTCAGTAACTTTTGTGGACAATGCCCCAGGCATTAAACTCGGGTTGAAGAGATTCTCTTTATTGGCAAAACAGTCTAGATGATGACATACCTTACCTTATATTCCCAATGCAACTTGATGTATTTCTCTACAATATTTTAATGTTCAACGTGTAATCCATCACAACATCATAATATTTTATGTGTAAATGCTCTTTTTTCAGAAATCAATTTATTGCTCTTCTTAATGCATCTTGATTGGATAGAAAAGAGATTTATTTTTAAAATGCACATTCTGTACAGAAAGCAGTTAACTTCTTGCACACATTTTCAGTTCTAAATAAATCTGCAAAGATATTCCACACAGTTTACTGAAACTGATGCCTTTACATTTATATCACTACAGTATTATTCATTCTATCCTTATTTTATCACACAATATATTTAACATATATTATTAAAACAATATAAAACATGGATTTCAAGATTATATTATACATCTTGTAACATACATGTGATAGTATATATGCAACTATATTGCTAATGTTCATACATTATGTTTTCAATTTATATATATATGTACAAGGAAATGACTTTCCTAGGAACCTTATTCACTTTCTCTTCTTTTTCGTCAATCTTAAATCAGATTGTCTCTTGGCAGCTGTTTATTTCAAAAATTGGAGAGCTCTTCATCTGATTCAGCATATTCACTTCTTTGATTCTTATTTTGCTCATGTAATCTGGATATGTGGTCAGCTACCTGCATTGCTGCTGGCTCATTCTCCATTTCTGTTAATTCATGTGGAATGTAGTCTTCTGAAATTAATAAAGCAATAACTTATCATAATTTGCACAGCAGTATATAAATAGAAATGTTTAAGCAGCCTATAACTTAGTTATAATTTTGGTAACTTTAGTAGCTTGTCAGAGGTTCTTTATGATAAATTCTACTTCGTCTAATTTATGTTTTAATGTGTAGTTTTCTTACCATCACTATACCAGTAATTGAAGTTTGTTGGGCATAATTCCAAGAGTTTTTTAATGTGCAGAAGTAAGGAATATAGAAAGGCTTAGGCAAAGTAAGTAAAATGAGTGTTTATATCTTAATGTAACTAAAACTTTGCCAGACAGAAATTAAACTGGCTATTCCATACATGATTAAGCAGACAATTAATCAGTACTCATTACTCATTATGCAGTTGATCTATACAGTCTTCATTTTGAACAATTCCACAACTGTGATCTCACAAAACTAAGAAAATGCAGAACAGGAAGGATTACATTTTCTATATAAACACTTGTTATTCATCAAGAGATCAACTATATTGAATTACATACCAAATGTTTCATGTATCAATACAACATAGCAATCCTAATAGTGTGGAAACTGTGACTTTGTAGTATTACTATACAACTTTAATGTTACTTTTTATCTATATAAATGGCGTATCACTTTATACCGTGCGTTCTCAGACCAGCTGGACTGCCCACTGTGGCACTGGACCAAGCGAGGACCTGCAGGCTCTCTGCCAGAGTTGTGTATAAAGGACCAGCAAGTCACAGGTATGGAACACTAACTCTTTACTAACTTGCAATAGACTTACCTGCACCACAACAGATGTTGAAATTGATGACCTTCAATGTGAACACATTCCCTATATCTCCAAAAAATTCTGGTTTACTTACAAAAGTTCATGTTGACTGATTGCTTGTATTTCTCTCATGATATTGTCCTTCAATTCTTGTAATGTGTGTGGATTTGATGCTGAAACTTTATTCTTTAATGTTCCTCATAAATAAAAATCACTAAGACAGCTGACGTCTTGGAAATGTTAATTGCATATGCTTAATTTCATGGCAGCGAAACTTCTGAAACTTAAAAGTTTGTGCTTCACAACCACAAGATCCTGTAAGTAGGGTTAATTATTGCAATTGATTTTAGTAGTCTATTCATAATGTCGACGTGGATCCACCTTTAATGTTCTTCACTGATGAAACATGGTTTTATCTTCAAGGTGACATTTCTATTCAAGACAATTGATACTGGGCTACCAAAACTCACCATATTATTCATGAAATTCCTCACCATGAATAGAATTATCAGTCTCATATTTATGACACAACAGTTGATTCACATGTTTATGTAAATTCTATTTTGAATATTTTTTCCACAACTAACAAGAAGTGAAAGATTGTGTAACTGGTTTCAACAGGATTCAGCTATAGCATACATTGCTGGTAATTCTATGCGTGAATTGCAGAGTGCTTATGGGTACAGAATAATTAGTCAAACCTATCTCCATGCAAGTTTTATTTATGGGGAACATTAAAAAATAAAGTGCACGCATCAAATACATTCATGTTACAAGAATTGAAGGACAATATCACAAGAGAAATACAAACAATCAGTCAACATGAACTTTTGCAAGTAAACCAGAATTGTTTTGGAAATATAGGGAATGTGTTTGCATTGAAGGTCATCAATTTCAACATCTGTTGTGATGCAGGTAAACCTAATGCAAGTTAGTACAGTAGTTAGTGTTCCGTACCTGTGACTTGCTGGTTCTTTATGCAGAGAGCCTGAAAGTCCTTGCCCTTCCAGTGCCACCACAAGGTAGTCCAGTTGGTCTGAGAATGCACAGTATAAAGGATATAGCAAGCACCGTATTGTTCACCAATGACACTAGTGTGCTGGTTACTACTAAAAATTTAAATGAATGTGTAATTAAACTGAATTATGTTTTGAACTGCATGTCCTACTGGTTTAAAGCTAACAAATGAGAAGCATTTTTTCAAAACTCGATAGAGCACAAATTTTGAGAAAATGAGTTATTATGGGATTTGGTATGTTTTCGATGCCACCAATTGGTCTGTGAAATCAGATTTTGCATAACTCGATATTTTCCGTGTATATAGCATGGTGAATCATAAGTGTTTTTTCATATCTTGATAGAGCGCATGCACAGCGATTTTATAAAACTCGATATAGCACAGTCTAAATGAAAAGATTTGCCCCCTGTCAAGATCCATCACTGACATGATAATAATTTGCAATATTCTGCTTGTCCGATCTTGCTTTCCTGGAATTAAATTCTATACAAAGACCATATCATTATTTCAAAGCCTTCCCGCGGCTAAATAATATAGAGAATGATTCATTAGGTGTTATCGCCACACTTTTCTGATTCAAAGGGAATAGAATGACAATACTACTTGTCATGTGGTTTATATCAACAACAAACTCTGTTGTGACATACTCTTTCAGAATCTTTTATCGACATCGCTCTCAAAGCAGCATTACAAAGACGTAACAATCAAACACGTTCCACACTCAGGATAGTGCGGCATTACTGCAAAGTAGGCCATTGTTTAACACACAGTAAAGAATTTTACATTTTCTGAATCACTCCTATGACTGTGTCACTAGTGTTATGTACATACACTGGCGGAAAAAAAATGCAGCACCATCAAGGATTGCTTAAATTTAATACAGAGTTCAGTGAGCGGTAGTATGTCATGATAGTGTCATATGATAACAAAACCAGCACAAATGACGTAGACATGTCACAAGGAGGTATGTCCCAATAGTCGCATCAATATTTGGTGTAATCCCCTCGGGCAGCAACACAGGCATGTATTCATGCAGGCAGACGATTGTGCAGGTGGCTAATGGCACCCTGTGAAACACTGGCCCAAGCATCTTGCACCTGTTGTCGCAGTTCGACAATGGTTGTGGCTGACCATGGAGGCCCAGTCACTTTCTTTCCCATCATGTCCCATACATGTTCAATGGGAGAGAGAGCAGCAGACCGTGCTGGCCAGGGCAGTTGTTGTATATCATACAGAACACGTTGCATTGCTGCAGCTGTATGGGGATGTGCGTTATCCTGTTGAAACAGCACATCACCTTCCTGTTGAAGAAATGGCAGTAACACAAGATTAATTACCTGCTGGATGTAGCTGGCACTGGTTTCACATCCCTGCACAAACACCAAAGGCGAGTGTGAGTTGTAAGTGATGGCACCCCACACCATGATGCAAGGAGTTGGGCCTTTGTGTCGTGGGCGAATGCACTCTGGACGAGTTCGCTCACCAGCTCTACGCCGTACGTGTACACAACATCACTTGCATACAGGTAGAACCTACTCTCATCACTGAAGACAACAGAGTGCCATTCCATTGTTCAATGAGGCCTTTCTCGACACCAGAGGAGACGTGCATGACAGTGTTGTGGTGTAAGAGGTACCTTGGCTAGGGGCGCACATGATTTGAGTCCTGCTGCAGCAAGATGGTTTCCAATTTTCCGTGCTGATACTCCAGGTGCTATCTGAGCCCGTATCACCTCCCTGGATGCTGTTCGAGCACTCACTGATGCCCGTACAATGCGTTGATCCAGACGTGCGTCTGTAGAACGTGGTCACCCAGAACCTGGTCTATGGGAGTGAGAATGTTCCATAGACCATTGCTGAAAACACTGACACACCACCAATACATTGCACCCAAGATGTGCAGCAATTTGTCGATAGGTCCCTCCAGTTTCGCAGAGGCCAACAATTCGACCCATTCAAATGGCTGTAGCTGTGAGACAGGAGCACGTGTGCATTGTCGTGGCATCGCTATACCCTAGATTGTCGTTTGACACCACCATTTAACTGTTAGGGTACCACAGTGACTGCCTGCACCGTGGACACTGAAGGCATAGAGACACTGCTGTGCAGTGCCATCTATTGTCCGCCGACCATGATACATCAATCACCAGTTCTGTAACCTCTCAATATCCACATACTATGCCCATGTGTTGATAAACACAGTCCTTACTGATGTTGCATTTTTTTTTCCGCCAGTGTAGATTGAACCAGTCTCTCACAAGCACAAGCTAAGTTATGGACGAAAGTACAGGGTTTGATTCTCCAGTGACTGAATCTGATGGTGGCAGGAAAAATAGAAGAAAACATCTTGTTCAAGCTACAAAACCTAATAATAAAGAACTGTCCATGAAATGTAATCATGGAATTCAAGATTATCCATTGAAGTCAATAAAGAGGGAAAGTAAGGAATGCAGAGTACGAGATCTGACATATGAAGACATTAATGATTTCCATAATAAAATAAAACATCTCAATAAAGTGGACCAAGTCAAGTTCCTGCTTAAATACAAGACAATTGATTCTCCTAAATGAAGGAAAGTGAAGGAGGAAAATTCTAATGGAAAACAATCTGTGAGTATTAAATATAGCATTAGAAAGAAAAATGGAGATGTTTTACCAATCTGTGCTGCAAGTTTTCAGAGAATAGCAGGCATGTCTAAGGATAGACTGTCCCTCCTTGCAAGAAAATTTTATTCTACTGGGAATTCACTAAAGAAACTTGAGGAGGGGATAGAACTGGTGCAAAGGACAAGGAGCTTATCATTGCTTAAAAAATGATATTAGGAGATACAGGTGCAGAGAAAGCCACTGCAGTAGACAAAACTCTTCAAGGAATTAAAATTAAAAAAATGTGGAAAATGTTTTGCGAAAAAAGAGAAAAGGAAAAACTATCCACATGCTCTTTACCCAAATACAAGGTTATTTTTTATAAGTATTTTAATCTCTCATTCAAGACACCACACACTGATACATGCTCCACATGCAAGATGGGACTAATTTCCATAAAGCAAGAGACAGATTTCGAGAAGAAGAATGAATATAGGATAAACTACAGACTACATAAACTTCGTGTAAAGAAGTTTTATACTATAGTGAAAGAAGAAAATCCTGATGTAATCAAAATCTGTTTCGAATGCAGCAAAATCAGCTACAACCTAAATTATCAGTAGGTAGAGTGTATTATTCCAGACAAGTTTGGTTCTGTATTCTTTGCATTATGATTCACTCTAAACCACAAATGAAAGAGAATATACATTTCTACACCTGGTTGGAAACTGAGTCATCTAAGGGATGTAATCAAGTGGCGTCTACTTTGTTGAATTTTCTGTTAGACCTAGAAAAAAAATGAAGTGTCCCTCCATTATTCATCTTTTCTCAGATTCATGTCCAGGTCAAAATAAGAACAATGTAGTAATGGCCATGCTCATTGCCTTTTTGGAAAGAAGTACAAAATTTACATCTATACGTCATTTCTTTCCCATACAAGGACACAGTTGCATGGCTCCTGATCGTGTATTTGGTAGGGTTGAGAAGGAGTACAGAATAAAGGAAGATATTTGTCACCTAATGAATATTACCGAATTCTGCAATCCCATGTAGTAGCCAAAGTTCTCAACAGGGACTGGCAAATCAAAACACTGAAGGAGACTACTCAGAAGATTGTGAAAGTAAAGCTGCCATTTAACATACGAATGCAACATGTCATATTGTACAAAAAGTCTTTTACAAGCACGTGTAATGTTTCTGTAACTGTGCAGAACACACTGCATCACCTGTAGAGGTTTCTATTTTGAAATCTGGAATTAAAACATACCACAAAGAAATGCTGAGATCCTCATGTCTATAGAAGATGAACATGGTGTCCAGTGAGAAGAAGATGTAAAAAACTCATGCAGTTTTTTGAAATTCCAGAAGAAGCAAACAAATTTTGTGCGGATGTTTTCAGCGACTGTTAAGATATCAAAATAAGTGCACACATTATTACTTACTAGTTTAATCACTTTGTATTCTTAAATTTCTGTATTTATTAATTTAATCATTTTGTAACTTTTTATAAATGTCTATTATTTCATTAATGTAACAATGTTGATTTAGTAATTTATTAAATTTGTATACTGTACATAAAAATAAATTATGAAGAAATGAAAATAAAATCAAAACAGTAATAAAGACAATAAAACTAGTAGCAAATTAAGGTTCAGTTAAATTTGCTTGTTTCATAGTCCATGTCCTCTATCGAGTTTTGAAAAAACCAGCATTTTCTACCTGGCTAATACTATAAAAAATATGGTTATCCTCTAGGAGCTTCGCTGTTCTCTGAAATTGTCCTATGATAATGTTTAGTATTGCCAAAAATAAAGTTTGTGTAATGAATACTAGAATAAAAAACGTAATTTCTGTAAAAACATCTTTTTGTCCTCTATCGAGTTTTTAAAAAACACTCCTCAAATTATCCGCAAACCTAGATAAAACAAAACTGAGTAAACTTATAACTCATCAAACATCACACACTCTGATAGAAATTGGGATGAACGACATGTTATTAGAATAATTAGACAACATCAAATTTCTGGGCCTTCAGGTAGACAAATATTTAGATTGGAAAGCTCACATTAAGTATATCTCACCAAAATCAGCTCTGCCTGTTATGCTATCTGAGCATTGGCAAATGTGAGTTCTATAGACATACTTAAATTAGTTTACTATGCATATTTTAACTCTATAATGGAATATGGAATTTTATTTTGGGGCAGCTCAGTAGAGCGTAAAGGATATTCCTCATACAAAAGAAGGTTATAAGAATTATTTCCAACACCTATAGCAGATGCTCATGCAAGGATCTTTTAAGAAGACTGAAGATATTGGGTGGTATATATAAAAGAAAGCATTAGCTTTTTTCTCACTAATTCCAAGCAAGAGCTTGATTCTGTATCAATAAAAATTTTCTCCTCAACCTCCTCGCAAGCTAAAGCTTCCCGACCTTGACCGCTGAGCTATTGCTCGGAAATGGTATAAAATAAAAATATGCTTTGCTTGCTGTTAGAAAGCTTTTGTTGGCTATTTTTTGAGGTAGCTGCCTAGGTACCTCAGCTTGCTCAACCACAGTTATTACCATGGCGGAATTCATGATGGTGGTTCCTCAGCAGGAAATAAAAATTTATACAAGACGCAGGGACTCTAATGTGAGCAGATACAAACAATTATACCGGTTTGATAAAGAAAATGTAAACTAACCTGCACAACATTTTTTTTTTTTTACTGGAGTCAAATGAAACACAAGGTGAAACTCTTAACAATGCTGAAAAAGTGTAGGGTTTTTTAATGTATGTAGGAGGTCCTGGTTTTCAAGCTGGTGTTACAAAGGATCTTGGTGTTACGGATGGCTATGATCTCAAATATCTTCTGGGAAGTTGTTAACGCTATCAACACTAGAGCACCTTCTCTGACCCCTCTAAACCGAGCCATACTATACTAGCATCCTTCCCAAACAACTGCACTCTTTCATCAGACAAGTAATAATATCTCCTCTTTGAGGTATTTGTTGTTATTTCAGTTCTCATGATGCAAAAGTTTTTCTGAGGTGTCATGACCTTGCCTGTTTACAGTAATGATAAATAGAATGTGAGTAATTACCACTTTCATTACCAGAAGCCTGATAATATGTAGAATCAAAACAAATGTGCAACATGTATGAAGAGCAGAATGCTCTTACAAATCAAAACCAAATTATATGTAAATAGTTCCCTATGAAATAAGCCTAATATGAAACTCTTTCACAAAGTAGGCATAGCTTTAATTCATGATAACACTTTTTAAAATTTTGGAATTGCCTATTTGATATGTTACATAAATTTTAATCGTCCATTTGCAGAAGAGGTCAATGTATGATCCCAAGACACAAGTAAAAGTAATCTTTCAGTATATCATTTGTGATAGACTCATTACCATGAAATTAAGGGAATCAGGGTTTAAATTTAGAAAAGGCATAAATTTTAATCGTCCATTTGCAGAAGAGGTCAATGTATGATCCCAAGACACAAGTAAAAGTAATCTTTCAGTATATCATTTGTGATAGACTCATTACCATGAAATTAAGGGAATCAGGGTTTAAATTTAGAAAAGGCAATCGCCATGTGTTGGAAGTTCGGGCAAATCCCAATTACTATTTCATTTACCCATCCCCACCAAAACAATTGACATAAACTGTGTCCTTTAATTAGATACACATTTGTCTGTGTAGAAAGATTTCATCTATCTCCTATAGTTTAACCAGTTATGCAAATTTCACTCAAATCAAAATACGAGTATAGTGGCCATTTTTGAGAAAATAAATTACAAATATTTATCCATGTAAAAGTTGGTTTTTGATGGGGCTTTCTTTAAAGTTGTGTCGCACTCATGGAAGATACAAAACTTCAATACAAAATTTAGTATTTAAGTGACTGCTTGGGTTTTGATGTTCACATGTGGTCACACATGCGTGTACTTAGATCTTTTTTTTCCATTCAGTAAGTCTCGGAAGGCAAATTTCTGGTTAAATCTCAATATCAAATTATTGGGCAGAATGCAATAACTCCTCTACTATATATTACATCTTTGAGAAACTTAAAAATTACACAATATGCAGGGATTTGGATGTGAGTAGATATAAACAATTATAATTGTGTTAAAAGAGAAAATATAGACTTGTTTCCAGAGCATTTTCTTCTAGAGGGAAATGAAGCACAAAGGGGACCCTCTAACAACATCCAGAGGTGTTTTCATCTTGACAGTGTATGGTAATGCTAATCAGAATGTGAATGAGGTAATAGTGATCCACTCTCATTACTGACTGATAATGTAACCAAGCAATATGTAGAGCAGAAAGTTGTGCAAATCAAAACTGAACTATACCTGAAGACTTTCCAATAAAATCTGTCCTAAATTTAAATTTCCATGAAATGAAACTCCTTCATCTGGGATAGCTTTAACTCATGATAGTGTTATAGAATCCTGGAATTAGTTATTTATATTTTATATGGATGTAAAGGATATCAGTATCACGGTGCAAATACACATTCTATACATGTATCAGTTGATAGCAGGTTCTCAGTATTATAAAATTAAGAAACTCATGGACTGAATTTAGAAAGTGTATGAATGTTATCAGTGGAATGTCAGGTGAATCTCAATTTCTATTTCATTTGCCAAATCTTTACTTACATTTATTTTATTTAAAATCAGTATCTCTATTAGGTTTATTAAGCGAGGACATGTTTAACATGAATAAGTATATGAATATTTAGGTGCAGCAAATATTTATATCGCCTCCAGACAGAAAAATAGGCATGTTTGTTTATGTGGCATGGTGAAGGTCACTGAGCTAAAGCTTGTTGATAGCAAAAGCTGGACAAAGCGGGGAAGGTTTTATTTATACCAAATCATGATCTTTTGCTTGATTCTCCATTTGCTTACCAGCTTCAGCTCCAAGCATTAGCTAGTTTTTATTTATACCACCCATTAACCTTACCCTGCATGTATATATTCTTAATCCCAAAATTCTTTATATGCAATCATCCATATTTATAACAATTTCTAGTGCCCCATCCATCAGTGAAAAATATTGGAGAGCAAGAGGATTAATGACTTCATTGTCAGAAATCCAGCATTAGCTAACAACAACATATTTATAACAATGCAATTTGTGGGATAAACATTAGACAAAAGAGTAGCATCCATCATCCAAGTGCAAAACTTTCTTGCTTCCAGAAAGGTGTATACTATGAAACCATGCATGCCTTGGTAGTGTGATGGTTAGCTGCCTCACGTTCGAGAGGTCGTGAGTTTGAATCTCGTTTAGGGTAAGTTATCGAGGTAAGATTTTTTCAGAGGTTTTCACTTATCCTGAGAAGACGAATGTCAGGTAACTTAAAGCTCCATGAACCTCAGGCTCATTTGAGCATCGTTTCACCCATTTTATTCATTCACCATCTGATATGACATTGCATTGGAGGACATTAATTTAAAAAAAAAAAAAAAAATTAAATCATAGAAATATTTAACCCATTAACGTGCAACTTATTTTTTGTTTTCAAAAATTGAAAAAAACATATGTAATATAGTGGTTCAGCATATAGTATGTGAACAATATATTTTGTTTTCCTTTTTATTCACAGTATCAAAACACACTGTAATGATTAAAGCCCGGATTTCTAAGCATGATAAAATAGTAAAATAAGCAAGCAAATAAGCACAAAAAATTATAAAAATAAGCACAAAGTTAAGCAAAAACAAATATATCAAATAAATAGTTTCATAGAACTCTTACATTATTGAAGGCTGTTACAGTACATATGGAAGATCATCCTGAGTTTCTTGTTTAAAACTCCTGCTCCTATCAGTGAAAAATGGTTTGTATATTGAAAATGTTCTTTCGACCTCGCATGATGTCACAGGCGCATGAGAAAAGCACAACAGTTCTTTGGCGAATTCCTGTTCAATGTGTGTTTCTTCGCCAGAAAGCTTTTTAGAAATTTGACACAGTGTTTTCTAACATGAATTTTTCTGTAGCACCTGATTGAGTTTGTCAAATGCAATTTTTGCAACCCCGTGTGTTTCTGATGAGAATGTTACTGAAATTCCGTTAATCAGAGGAATGGAATGTTTCAAGCAAATAAGCACAAAAAATTATAAAAATAAGCACAAAGTTAAGCAAAAACAAATATATCAAATAAATAGTTTCATAGAACTCTTACATTATTGAAGGCTGTTACAGTACATATAGAAGATCATCCTGAGTTTCTTGTTTAAAACTCCTGCTCCTATCAGTGAAAAATGGTTTGTATATTGAAAATGTTCTTTCGACCTCGCATGATGTCACAGGCGCATGAGAAAAGCACAACAGTTCTTTGGCGAATTCCTGTTCAATGTGTGTTTCTTCGCCAGAAAGCTTTTTAGAAATTTGACACAGTGTTTTCTAACATGAATTTTTCTGTAGCACCTGATTGAGTTTGTCAAATGCAATTTTTGCAACCCCGTGTGTTTCTGATGAGAATGTTACTGAAATTCCGTTAATCAGAGGAATGGAATGTTTCAAGGAATTATTTCGAGCTTCCATCTGCTTTAAAATGTCAGATATTTTGGAGAAATACCATTCTTGCACAACATGTACTGCTTGTAATTCAGGGAATCACCATCCTTGCCCATGGTATACTTACGGTAACTCAGGCAATAACTGACTGATTAATTTAATCACTACCAGTTGCAGCAAGTTTTTTCTTCTTGCAGTATTATTTCACAACACCTGGCTGTACCCAAGCATTTCTTTCTTACACATTTAGCCGAGAAAATAGTGAATGACTGTGAAACATGTGCTTTAAATTTACTGTACTGGGTAAAATATTCTGCTTTAATTAAAAATCGTAAAATAAGTAAACAAAAACGTTTTCCTGCAAAATAAGCATAAATAAGCATCAACAAAGATAGTTAAAACTGCTTATCTAGGTGTGTCCTGCAAATTATAACTTTTCTGCTTATCCTTAAGAGTGTGGAAAAAGTTAAGCATTTTGCTTAGAAATCCGGGCTCTAGTAATGATGAATGAATACATTTCCATCAATTTCATATATTTTATGATTAAAACTTATTTTTTAAAGCAATTACAGATCATTTAAAGCTAAGCCACATATTAACTGAAGCATTTGGTGTAGTAAAAGCTTTTTATCAACTGTGACAGATTCAAAACATCTGTGGCAGAGTGTTACATCACACTTCTTGTATAATCTCAAGTGGTGTGCAATCCTTCAATCTTGGTTTCATTTTTCATTTGAAGCATAGTCATTTTCTGGAATTTTTGTGTACTTGGAACTGTGTTTTTTGTATCTTGTTGGTTGGTTGGTTGGTTGGTTGGTTGGTTGCAAAGTTCTCTCTTTTTCTTTTCTTTTGGTTGACTTGTTGACTTTTAAAACCTAGAGTAATTCGTTTTCTGTATGTCACTTTTCAAACCCAGTGAAATGTACTTCAACTGGGCCGGGAACATCATTCACATTTACTGCACCTGTAGTGCTTCATCTTCATCAGTCATACTGTCTGGATCAGGAGGAAGAATCACATCAACTACAATCACCATGAATTTCACTGGAAAAGTTATCCTTACAATATCCAGCATAATTCCTTTGAATATGATGTCAAAATTATTATAGGCTATAATCTAAAGATAATGAGAAGCAAAAAAAGAAATAACGGATTTACCTATTATTATTTGCATTTTTTCTTAGTGCAGAATTGCAAAACTATCTCCAAAAATGACTATAAGATATATGTACTTTAGGAATCCATGTACTTACATATTATCAACACTTCAAAGAACACAATATAGAACACTGTTGAATACCAGTTCACTCTGTTTCAAAAAGAAAAACTGTAGAAGATACATAACACATGTGACATACTATTACAGAAGTAACAATGTCGCTGGCTGTTGCATCACATAAAGTTTTCTGTGTGCTGACATGAGATAACATTTGTGCCCAGTGGTCCATAAATAGATTGCTTGTTTTTAAGCTCATATTTTTGCCATTAGAATTGCTTACTGTGGTACATTCTTTGTGTGATGCAATAATACAAACCTTTATTGACAGTTTATTGTATTATGAGAAGTTGGGAGGGAAACGTAACAAGGAACAAAAAATAATATGTTTTCACAGGCACTGCAATCCTTTGAACCTTATTATTGTAAATTAATAAACTACACAATTTCTACATTTTTTAGAGGCATTAATGTTTTCACATAATCAGATAACATCAGTAGTAACATACATGGTTAAAATCGCTCTTGAGAATGCGTGCAAAATAAATAAAAAATCTGATGTGTTGCACTCGTATGACTTTCTCTACTCTTGTACCAACCATTCTTACAAACTCTTATTCCTATAGCTTCTTCGTGTTAGTTGAGATAAACATTGGCACAAATTATCTTATTGCTTATTTCCTTGTAGGTGCAAGGGGAATATTAGAATACAGTAAGCTTTGAGTGATAGATCTTTTAAAGCTTTGAGAGCCCGTTCTCCTTGCACACTTAACATATAAAAAATGAACAATGATGTTCCATTTCACGAAAGTTTATAAGTTTTTTTAAAGTCACACACAAATAACAAGGAATATCTCCGAAATGGTTCTACAAATGGTTTCTACAAAAGAAATTATTTAGACATAAATTATGTGTTTTAGCGAGATCTACATTTTTTTGTGCAGTAAGATTTTGTCTATCTCTCATGGTTTACAAGTTATCCTGAGTACATAGGACTCCATAGGCTATAGCCAGAAAATTTAAAATATACATTTCATTTGTCATACAAATATCTTAAACATATGGCATTTTAATCAAAATCGTTAGAGCCATTTTCAAGAAAATCAAAATTTTCCATGTTAAGGGTAGTTTAGGGTCGGGCTATTTTCTTCAAAATCTTCATGTTGCATCCTTGAAAGACATTAAACTTAAATATCAACTTTGGTTTTTAACCAACTTTTCACACACACACACACACACACACACACACACACACACACACACACACACACACACACACACACACACACACAGACACACACACACACACACACGCAAAACACGCGCACGCACGCACACACACACACACACACACACACACACACACACGCACGCACGCATTCACGCACACGCACACGCACAGGCACAGGCACAGGCACACAGACAGACACACAGACAGACACAGGGACCTTTTTCTAAAAATGCTTTTTTTTGGATTTGGGTCTCAAAACATATTTCCGGTTAAATCTGGACATCGAATTTTTGGGTGGAATACAATACTTCCTCTACTTACCAGTAGAGAAAGTAAAAATAGTGGTCTATAAATAGACCACTGGGCATTATGGGTTAATGCTCTTCCTAACGATCTTAAGGAAAAAGTTGACAATTTCAATTCTTTTAAAATTGCTGCTAAAGAGTACCTATGCTCAAAATCATTTTATTTTGTGCAAGATTACCTGAATTAAGAATTATCCTGTTAATGCTTATGTAGCTTTGTAAGTAGTCTCTAGCTCATTTTACTCTATACAAGACTACCTGAATGACAAATTTTCCTGTTAATGCTTATGTAGCTTTGTAAGTAGTCTCTAGCTTCTTTAGGGACAAATCATTGTTAATTATATCTGTTCAAAATTTACTTAAATGTACTCGTATTGAACAAAAGACAAAAGATGCCTTTCATTGCTAATTATATAACTAAATATGGGATATGGCAAGAAAAGCCTTGTGAAAGTTTATAACAAAGTTAAATTTGTAGTTGTAAATACACATTATGTTAGTCTGGGAAGATATGATTGTGTTTCTCAATTATCCCTGTCTCATTTTGTGCCTGTGTATAGGTAATGTGTTATTTATGCTATGCTGTACATTTCCGTGACATATTTGTATATTTCAATTGACATGTTCAATGTTCACAGGCCTTCGTGGCACTTTTGAACTCACTGAATGCAATCCAATCTAATCTAATCTAATCTAAAGAATGTACTCATTTATTTTGAAGGGGGAGCACAGTGGTGACAAGTGCAGCATTCATTGTCTTCTAGTATTAGTGTAGAATATTTGTTTCTTTTTCTATAAAAAATTTGTATTTATTTCCCTTAATGTTAATCCAGCTTAATTTATGCAGGGAAAGGTCATATTTTTGGAACTGGTTTATTCTTTAAATCTGTCTGTTTTTTTAGGCTAAGTATATTGCATAAATCCAAGTTATTAAGCTTAAGGTGCTGGTTTTTAAGACTGTCAATGGAGAAAGAAAGAGATTCTCAATATACTTACCAATATCTCCCCTATTTTGCCAAGGAAGTGGCATTTCCAGGAAAACATCACAGGTTTCTTCTAGCTCTCGTGGACTGCGGCTCTCAACGGAACTACTGGCATGAGACTCAAAACTGTAATCAGAGTCAGCTGAGCTCTCAGTTCTTCCAACAATGGGATCTTGCTTAGCTAATTTTGACATTTCCTCAGCTTCCACTTCTGGCTTGTTCTTTCTTGTTGGGCTGTCTTGTTTACTGTAACTTGCTCCAAGGTTCAGCTGCAAGTGAAATAAACATAATCAGTACTGTTTGGATAAGTTATCTGTGCCATATATAAATGCAAAAATAAACATTCAGGTCCTTCCTTCGTCTCATAAGTTAAGTTTAAAGTGGCAGTTTAATTTAGGACATAAAATTATTCTTACTTAAAAAGTTTTCTGGCACAGTAATACTGTACATATCTTCTAAGAAAATTAAACATAAATCAGCATTACTTAAATATTTGCTTAGAACAAGTGTTAACAATTTTAAGTATTATGAGTGATAATTCCTTAATGTGGTTAGGCCTTTAACAGTATAGATATGCAATGTTTTGCATAATTGTGGCTTTAAATCGCTATTATTGAGCAAACCTGTCAAAGTGGAATGCATAAAGTTTATTTAGGAATACTTGTTTACATGATTATAATGAATAATTTCTGTTTTAAATTAGTAGGTTACTTATCAGTTACATAAATTATTTTTAGTAGTGTTTAACATCCATTCTTACTACATTTGGTATAATTCTATATTCTGCACCTGCTTGGCGCACTTGGATAGGAAGAGCAAAATATTTGAGAATTACTGAAAGATACTGATACTATAAGAATAGGTAGAGCATATAGGACAGTCTCTACTAGGACAATAGAGGTGATGGTGGGCATTATACCCATGCATTTATTGCTCAGGGAATGCACATATGGTAATAAAGAAAACAAGGGACCCCAAAAGAGAAAAGCAAGGGAAACAATGGAAATGTGGCATCTAGAACGGCAAACAGACACTGAAATGGCTCATTGGACAAAAAGGCTGATGCCACAGATTTAGCTATGGACAGTATGGAGAAGTAGGTTTCTACCTCACACAGTTTATGTTATGGATTGGATCTTACCTATTTAAAATGTGACTAGTTAACAATACTGCAATGTATAAATAGAATGAGTTAAGCCTAAAAGGTACCAGAAAGATAGGACAAGACCTTGTAGTTGGAAATATAATTGGGTTCACACTAGAGAGTAAAAATAATTGGAATATTACACAAAAATGATGGATTATTAAATCAAAGGAGAAAGACAAAAAAGATGATTAAACAACAGTTTTGGTATACTGTGAAGTAAACCAAGAGGTAGTTCTGGAGTTCTGCAATATTGTACTGGATGGGTTCTAGTTAGGGTGAGAATCCAACAGTTGCCAGTGGAACTGGTGTACATTATGCATTTCACTTCCAAAGGCAAAAAAAATTAAATATGGTACCACAGAGGATGGACACTGATGATATATGAAACAAAATGATAATTGGGAAGGAAATTTGTAAAGGAATTTCCAGGGCTAAGTTTAGGGCAGTCCCTGGCATCTGCCAGTTATGAAGACTGAGGGAAACCTATATAAATCTTAGTCAGAAAGGACAGTCCTGGCAGGATTTGAACCACAGACTTCCTGTTCAAGACCCCATGTCTTGAAGAACAGAGTTCTCTTCTGGGCTTGTAGGTCATGGTCTAGTAGGATTGACGTAACCCGACATTTTGCCAAGCACTGTGCTTGGCATTTGATATGTGATATGTGTTGGTCAGAGCTTGAATGAACCAGTGATCAATCAAATAAAAAATGTTATTTGGGCATGTTTACAACATGCCCGGGCTGATTAGGGAAACCCCTCTTCAGCCTAGTGTGATATTTTTTTATTTGTCATGTTGGGATTTCCCTTGGCTTAAGTGCATATTTGTGTTATTTTGTGTTTTTATTGACATTGTGTAGTGTGTTGTTAGCTAATGCTGGATTTCTGACAATGAAGTCATTAATCCTCTTGCTCTCCAGTATTTTTCACTGATGGATGGGGCACTAGAAGTGGCCGGGCATATTTGAAGGTGGTCTTGGTCCATTTCCTCTTGCAGATCACATAGAGGACAGAGTGGTGAAGAATATATCCCAATTCTGTTTAAATGTTTTGCCAGACAATCATGTCCTGTAATCAACCTGAAGGTTGCAACTGCAGTTTTTCGAGGATACTCAGGAATTACTGTTTGAATGTTTGGTAGTTCCCATCTTTTATTTTATGATTTTTCATAGTAATATTTTGCAATAATTTTTTGGAATTCAGAGTTGACTAATCTTTTAGCTGCATAAAATGGTAGATTAGCTATAGATTTCTGTATACTGCCGGCACCCTTTTTGGCAAGAAAATCAGCTTTCTCATTACCACTCAGTCCACAATGAGCTGGTATCCACTGGAAGACTAGGTGTTTTTGAAGTGCAGTTAGATAGGTAAGGATTTTCCAACATTCTATAATTGTTTGGTTTTTTGGTGACAACTTGGAAGTAATTGCTATAATTGCTGCCCTGGAATCTGAGAGAATAACTCTTGATGAAAATGTGAAATTCTATACAAAAGATTTTGTTGGACCATTCGAATTGCTTCAGTTTCTCCATCAAAGTTAGTAGTTCCATAACTTAAAGATTTGTAATAGGAAAAGAGGTGACACGTGACTCCAGCCCCTGCTCCATCTCGGTTTGATATCAGTGATCCATCAGTATAAATATGAAGCCATTCGTGTGCTGGAAATCTAGTATGGATTGTCTCTAATGCCAATAATTTTAGAACACTAGTTGGAGTATCACTTTTCTTAACTTCTGTCAGGTGTAAATAATATGTGATATCTAATGTTTGTGTCGGATTGACTTTAGATATAAAGTTTTCCTTTGATTTAGGAAGGTATACATTCTTCCTGATGTATTGAATTTTGGAAAGAAAACTCTCCTGAGTCTTTAGTGTATGTGTAAAATTTCTCTTGTGCCATGTGTTGAATGGGAGTCTGATCAACTTTTCGTGTTGAATAAGAGCCGCTTTTTCTATTTCATATTCAATGGGGTATTGGTTGGTTAGTATTTCCATAGCTGCTATTGGTGTGGTTTTGTTAGCACCTGTAATTAGTCTCAGACTTGGTTTTGAAAGATTTGAATTTTTTTTTGTATTTGCTGTTACAAGAACTTCGCTGCAGTAAGTAAATAATGACATATTATTGTGTAGCGTAGTGTGTTGTGATTTGTGTATCTGTGTGTCAGTTTCCCGTGTTCCACATCCATCGCTCCATTCATGTGCCTCTGCCCAACAAGATTTATGGTTTCGTTGCTCGTTTATTTCTTTTTTATTTTAATGTTGCTGCAACGCTTATTGGTATTTTTTATATGTTTAGTGTGTTTTTGTATGTTAGGGGTTTTCGTATGTGTTTGTGTCTATTGCGTGTCTAAATGTTTTGAAAAGGTTGTAGATGCTCTCGTATTTTTTGTTCTTCTTGTTCTTGATATTTGTCGTATACGTGTATGAGTGTAATTAGGGGAGGGTTTTTGTCTTTTTGTGTTTCTTGTATATTTTTAATCTTTTGTGCCGTGTTTATGAGTGTTCTTCTGTAGCTTCTTGTGTGTGCGTTGTGTATGTATGTAATCATTTGTTTTGCTATGTGTGTGTAAATGGGTGTTGTGTTTGTGTATTGGTGTACAGTGTTGGATTTGAATGATGGGGAAAGTTTGTGAGCAGTCCTTAGACACTTTCTTTTGTAAGTTTTTATTTTGTTCATCATGGTTGTTGTTATTAGGGGCATTGTGGCTACTGCTGCATATGTGAGTTGTGGCTGGACTAATGTAATGTATAGTTTGTGTAGTATTTGTGGTGTGAGTCCTCGTTTGTTGAGTTTGGCCAGATAGTTTAGTGTTGTGTGTATGGGACGTGCTTTGTTGAGTAGTTATGTGTAGTGTGGTTTTATTCTGAGTTTGTTTTATATGTGTGCTCCTAAGTATTTTGTCTGTTTTTTTACATGTGATTGTTTGTTTATTAAATGCGAGTGTGGCTGTTCTGTATGTGTGTTTTCTAATTTTTCTTATTAAAATGGTTTGTGTTTTTTGTATGTTTATAGTTATGTGCCATTTGCGTGTCCATTATAGAAATGTGTTTAATTGTTTTTCAAGTTTACCTTTGGGTGCTAATAGTGTGGCGTGTGTGCTCCAATATGCAGTATCATCTGCATATTGGGATAAGTGTTTGTTTTTGTGTATTGGTTGTGGTGTGTCAGCTGTGTATAATAGGTATAGGAGGCCCAAGATAGCGCTCCCTTGTGGTGTGCCTGCTTGCATGTGTACGGTATTAGATAATTGTTGGTTAATTTGTATTTGTCCTGTTCTGTCTGTTAAGAAGCTGGCTATCCAACGTACAATCTTGGGCGGAATTTTGTAGTCTGTAAGTTTGTAAAGTAGTCCGTTTGTCCAACATTTATTGAAAGCGGATTGTACGTCGAGGAAGGTCGCTACTGTCATGAATCCTCTGTTGTATGTGTCTTGTGTATGCGGAAGGCTTCTTCCTTACGATTGAAATTGTTCTGATGCTTGAAAACTTCTATTGATTCCCGCTGTAGGTGGACATGGTAGCTGACAGATGATAATAGGAGCTGCAAGTTTTTATAACCAACATTATGGCCAAATAACAAAGAGTGTTCTGCCATGGCAGATTTCTCTGTTTACCTTAGTCTACTGTGTATTTCATGTTCTTTTAGCCTAGTAGTATGCTGCGCATGGTCGTGCCAATGTAAAGCTGTCCACAGCTGCATGGAATTTTGTCTATTCCTGCCGATGAGTAGGGGTTTCATTTGTCTTTTGCTGATCTGAATTACTGTTTTGTTTTTAATGTTGGTCTATAAATGGCATCAATATTGTAGGAACTTAAAAGTTGGCCTACACGGCCAGATACATCTTTAATATATGGAAGGACCACCTTGGTTAATGGGCGGCATTCTGTTTTCTGTGTCAGGTGCCTGGGGTGTAGTGAGTCTCCTATCCCCTTGTTGCTATACCTGTTGGCTTTGAAGGCTGCATGTATGTGTTTGAGTTTATCTTGCAGATACTTATGATGGCATGTCTTTTGCTTGCTCTGTGAGTGTTCCTATGATGCCTTATTTCTGTCTAGGCTGATGGTTGGATGTTTTATGTAAATAGCAGTCTGTGTGTGTTGGTTTTCTATAAATGGAACATTCAAGGTGAAGATCTAAGGCTTTTGTGACAAGAACATCCAAGAAGGCCAGTCTATCATTTTCTTCTTTTTCCATGGTGAATTGTATGCTTGGGTTCACACTGTTCAAGTATTGTAGAAACTGATCTGGGGTGTCCTCCCCATGGTTCCAAACTACAGATATGTTGTCCAAGTAACACAGCCGTGCTGTTTGTTCAATCTTTTCCATAAAGAAGTTTGCTATGATAGGACTGAGTGGGCTTTCCATTGCGACGCTGTCTGTTTACCCATAGAAATTGCCATCCCATAGGAAGTAATTTGTCGAGAGGCGGTGTTGGAAGAGGTCAGTGATATCCTTTGGGAATAGCTCCCCTATATAGCTCATGGCTTCCTTTATCACCACTTTGGTGAATAGGGAGGTAATATCAAAGCTCACAGGGCTTCTATAATTGGATGTCTGATTTTTTCTATAAAATGGTGGGAGCTTTTGATGTGTGAGTTGGTATTGCCGATGTATGGTTGTAATAACACAGAAAGCTGTTTGGCAATGCTGTATGTGGGTAAGCCTATGCTGCTGACTATGGGGCATAATGGAGTACTGTCTTTATGGATTTTTGGGAGACCATATAATCTTGGAGACAAGACCTCGCTTCCGCAGCTCTCCTTCTTTATGTTGTCTTGTAATGATAAGATTTTATGAGGGAGTTAGTTTGTCTGAGGAACCATGTAGTTGGGTCTTTCAATAGTCTTCTGAATGTCTAGGAAGAGAGTAGTTCCGAAATTTTGTCTTTATAATGTGCCGTTACCATGACGACTGTAGCATTCCCTTTGTCTCCTGGTAAAACGAAGATAGATTTGTCATTGTTGAGATCTTTTATAGCTCTTCTTTCTTCTGGTGTTACATTACCCTTAGGTGCCAGTGTTTTGTGTAGAATGCGGACAGCTTCACGACTAACTACATGTCTTATTGATCTTGCCCAATTGTGTAAGTATGTAACCTGCTCTATTTTAATGAAGTACACATGATGGAAGTGGATGCCTTTGTTTAAACCAGGAGATCTCGGAGTACATAAAAAATGTTAATGAGCACTTTTATTTTATTTTTCACACTTTGTAGAAAGTTGTTTAGGAAAATAGAGATGTAAATTTACAATAATCATGACATACTTTATTCAAAATAAACTAAGGGCATTATCATAATTTTAAAGTGATGTCATAAATTAATCATAAAAATGGCACATGAAGAAACCTAACACCCACAAAATTCTCAATGAGGGAATATTTCTAAAACATGTAAAAGGTGTCTTAGATTGATACATTTCTTTACAGAGGCATTATTTAAGTGAAACTTAATCTCTCCAATAAAACTATAACAGCCAAAATATCTACAGTTCAACAGTTCAAATCTTAAACTATCTGTAGAAGATTTAGAAGTTACTATGTTACAGTCAATTAAAATCTTGTTACATGAGCTATACTTACTCCTTCCAGACCCTGGTAATCTCTTAGTGAGCCTTTAAATACTTTTGTAATGCCAGTTTCTGATGACAATGAACCTTCATCTCCAAGTAAAAAATGTAGTTCATCATCTAAAGGTATTGTAGCTGCTGCTGCTGCACCTTCACCTGCAATGAGTAGATGTTTATGAAACATTTCCATTAACAATACAATAGTAATAAGGTAAAATATATGCTGAAGGGAAAAGAACAATTCATTGCAAACAAAAATAAGAATCTCTTGGATGATTGTTATATGTTCTTTCTGTAATTAGTAACCACCATATGGTATGAAATATTGTGTGCTGTAAGTTAACCACTAGACAAGTTATATGTTTCTGGCATTTTTTGAAGAGATTCGTTTGAAATGTTCTCAGAATGGTCCACCAATTGCAGTATATTTCTGAAGCTGTCTTGTTTCCAAAACCAAACATCTTTCATGGAAACATTCATGCAATAGCACAAGGATTATTCAAGGATAATAGACATAACAGTTTGCTGCAGTGGTGTATTGGAAATATGGCAAATATTGAACATTGTATGGTTATTAAGTATTTGATGAAGAAGAATGTGAATGTAACAGAAATTCATACCAATATGATAAACATATTATGGAACTCAGCACCATAATTTTCAACCATTTCCAAGTTGATCATGTAGTTTAACATGGCTGTGAAACCCTGAAAGATAATACATGTAGCAGAGAACCAAAATCTGCCACAATGGATATTATTGGTACCTAAGCTACATTATATGTCCTGCAGGATTGCAGAATGAAAATGTCTGAAGCTGTAAGTATTTTATGGGAATATGTGTTTCACATTTGGAGAGTAGAATTGAACTTCAAGAACTATCTGCAAGATGGGTGCTGCAGTTGCTGATGATCAAAAGCAAACCAGAGTGCAAATCTCTGAGTAAAGTTTGACTAATTTTCAAATAAATCCTACCACATGTGTTTATTTGTAACAGATAATGAGACATAAGTATACCACTACATACTTGAAACAAAACAGCAGTTCAGTTTTGTTTCAAGTGCGCAATGAAAGCACCAATATTTTCCAGCACCAAAGAAGGCAAAATATGTGTAACCAGCCACAAAGATGATGTGTCAGTTTTCTGGGATAAAAAGGATGTGCTGCTGATTCACTATCTTTCTCCTGGAAAATCTATTACTGGAACATATTATGTTAACCCTTTGGACCAATTGAAGACCAAAGAACATAAAAAATGGCAGGGTCATTTACTATCAGGACTATAGTCGCCCTCAATATGTATTGTTGCATTGTAAAAATCAACTAATTGAAATATGGTTTGCTGCCACATCCACCATATTCCCCTTACTTTAATCCATCTGATTTCCATTTGTTCACTAAACTAGCAAACTTCTTGGTGGCAATAAATTTTCATCTAACAAACTTAAATCATCGTTTGAGGGATATTTTGCAAGCTTAGTGGATCACTGTTGTGATCAAGAACATTTAGCATTGCTGGACCAAGTGATTGACTCAGACTATGTTGAAAAATAAGAAAAATTTAAGACATCTTTGGCATCATTTTGTATTTCATTCAGAGAACTTTTCAAATGACCCTCATACTTCTCAATTCATTTTTCTCTACCTGCAGAAAAGGGCTCATACCCAATATATTCTGCTAACATTGTTATGATTCACTAATAACTGGAAGGTTTTCGAATAGGGAAGTAAACTCAAATTAAATGAGCATCAATTTGTATTTGCTATACCTTATGTACTTGTTAACTATTGAGACATGTTTTGGGAATCTTAATTCCCATCTTTGGCCATCAACCGACTAGTTGCTGCAGTTGTATTGTCACATTTTCTCTTGATAGTGGAGGTCTCTGGTGGTTATGATATGAACCTCCTGAGCTGGTGTGATTATGGAAATTCAAAGTTCATAACCCAGTCCTTGTTTTTTAAAATATGGATGTTTTTCCCTACTGAGAGCTCAGTTGGAGATTTTACTGCTCTAAGGAGGTTGGCCTCTGCAATAAGTTAATGATTGGTATCCCAAAAGTATGTTGCTGTGGCTGATTTTTTAATTTGTTTATATTTTATCAACAGCAAACTCACATGAGAGCACCATTTTTGTCAAGTTTGTGCTTACAACAATCGCTCACTTTGGGTGTGTAGGTTTTATCTGGTGGTAGTGATCACACCATAATGTTGAGGTTGTATCCCTCACTGGTCTGGTCCAAACTAGACTATGGCAGTTTTAACTATTGCACAGTGTCTGCCTCTAAACTTCACCTTTTGGACATTATCCATCAGTATCCATCTTGTTACCGGGGCTTTCCACACCAGTCGTGTCGAGTGTTTGTATGTTGATTCTAGCTAACCTCTATTGTCTGTCATATGCTGGTTGTTACTTTGTTTGCATGTTGTAAGGTTGGCAGCTCTCCCAGGTCATCCTTCTTTTAAATCTATATTGCATACAGACTTCACTCACCATTATGTGTGGAATACAACTATATTCACACAAGCAATATTCATTTTCGCTCACCGTACATAACATCTGAATGCCTGCGTTAGACTGATATTCTCTTGGTGGCTATTCTCCTTTAGCAACTCCAGTGTACCAGGTTTAACCTGAAGCTGTCAGGCTGTGCTAAGGTAGATACCCCTCCATCTATGTTTCGTCAACTTTTCAATGAACATTTGGGCCATTACTGGAATCACACTCTGGTATTTACCAATGGTTCTCAGTTGGGTGGTACTACAGGATGTAGTTTCATCTATAACAGACGAGTTCACAACTATCAACTTCCGGACGCCAATTCAGTTTTTACTGCCAAACTGTTTGCCATATTTTATTTCTTACTTTTGATCTCCAGTTTAGTTCCTGAAAGTTTTATCGTATGTTCTGACTCTCTGAGCGCTATTCAGGACCTGCAACAGTTTCTCGGCACCTTAGCATTCATTGTTAAAATTCAGACACTCGACCCTCAGTTGCTCTCTTGCAGATACCAATTAGTATTTATATGGACCCAGACAATGTGGGTATTACTGGCAATAAGGAGGTGGCTGCAGTTGCTAGATCTGTATGCCATTTTCCATAGTTTTCTACAGCAGTAGTCTTGGGAAGTATGAGCTGGCACTCAATTATGGACAATGTAGGATACCATGCAACCCTGACTGACTTCTTGCAGGGACTCTTGGCAGTTGAAGATTTTTTTCATCAATTGGTGACACATGTGCCACTCATGGACACCTTTTGCATGGTAACCCAATGCCTGTTTGTCCCACCTGCGTGGTAGGTCTGTGCCACATGTCGTTGATTGTCATGATACGTTTATGAGTGCAGTCCATTGGGCTAGATTTTACACTTTGCTCAATTTTGGGTGACGACCCAGTGTCTGTGGCTAAGGTACTACAGTTCATCACCCAAATTTGGTTTAATAAGCAGGTCTAACTTATTTTTTAGTTTTAGGAGTGTTTTAAACTTTTAAGATTTATTTTACAGTATTTTAACCCTCTCATCTTTTACCTTTTGGTGTTTAATTCTTTAATATTTTAATTCTATGTTTTAACTTTTTACATTTTAACCTTACCACTTTATGGGTGCTTTATGTCTTAATGTTTGACTTAGGGCCCAAATGACCCAATTGTCAATGGGCCATTAAACTCCACTCACTCCCTCACCCCTCACTCACTCACTCCCTCACCCCTCACTCACTCACTCCCTCACCCCTCACTCACTCAGTCACCCACTCACCCTCTCACTCACTCACTCACTCACTCACTCACTCCCTCACTCCCTCACTCCCTCACTCACTCACTCACTCACTCACTCACTCACTCACTCACTCACTCACTCACTCACTCACTCACTCACTCACTCACCCACTCACCCTCTCACTCCAGGGTGTTAATGCATTGGGCAAGGTTTTCCATATCTTCCTTTATGCCGACCAATTGCCTGCCACTCTTCGCTGATAGCTCTATCTTAATTTTCTGCATCCTGGATTCAACTTTCAGCTCCATCTTCTCTATTCTGGCATTCATTTCCATCTTCATTTCTTCCATCATGGAGTTTGCAATCATTATTTCACTTCCTGTCTTGTTCCTTGCAGATTCCATTTGCTGCATTCTGGAATTCACTGTCTTCATTTCAGTTTTCATTTTGTCCATTCCAAATTTCATTTCCACCATACTAGCCAACAGTTTTTCAAGCATTGTCTTCATCATGATTTTGAGATCATGCTCCTGACACCAATGTAACAAATGACAATCCCAGTTACTTTTTATGTCACTTTATTTCCCTTAAAACTGAATCACAATTCAGACCTCATGATTTTGCAACTCACAGTTGTTCTGTTCTATCCTAACATTAACAGAAAATACTGCCCATATGTACACATCTTGCTCTGACAATTCTATTCACTCATTCTTAAATAAGCTTATTAATACTAACTTCTCTGTCCATGCAGACTTGCTTATGTATCTGAGAATTAAGTACCAATGATTTTTCTGGAAATCAATGTTTTACAAAGCTTCACTTGCCACTCAAAGCTTTCTCAAACTGTCTGGAATCAGTGTTTGTTCTTAGTCAACATTGTTGCATGTTGCCTAGCAACCTAGTGGTGTGAGGTAGCTGAACCTGAGCCTCCTTTGATGTGCAGTCAGTGCTGCTATACTTTGTACTGAACAATCTAAATAGTGTAAAATGACAAGGCTTTTAAGTTATGCATATCGGAGCAAGTGATGTAACAGTACATTTCTTTCAAGTTGCATTACCTTCAAAATGGTCATAGAAAGTGTAATACTATGTAAATGAAATACTCATATTTCAGCGTGAAAATTTTTATGCTCAAAACTAAAATATAATGATCAATATACTTACGCTTATATATCATAACATCAACCTATGACATTTACCCTAAAGTTCAGTTTAGAAACGATGTAACAAATTCCTTTCATAATTAAATTGTTCTGTAATTAAACACTTTATTGCTTTTTTTTTCACAGAAACTGAAGAAGTTTCAGTATACTATATGAGAATACTTTGGGAAAATTGAGTGACTGGTTGGATATCTGTACTTATAGGTTTAAGGGGAGGCATCGGTGAAATTTGGACAAAAATGACAAAAAATGTGATTTTTTGTTTTTTGCCTTAAAATTATTTCTGTACCTTGTACTTTCAGAATCTACCATGGTTTACTCCTCATCACCATTTAAAAGGCCGTTATGCCATGATTTAAATGCCCATGTGCGGTCTGATTCAGTTCTGGTGGATGTAAGCAGAGACATCTTGTGGGATTTTCTGCAAACATTCACACAGGTAAAACAAACGAATGTTTCCTGTTTTAACATGTGTGTACCATGTGGTTGTATTTCTATGAATTTTATTCAAGATTACACAGCTTGAAGAAGAGAGAAGTCATCTTTATTGTGGTGTACATTTAGATAAGTAGAGTTTAGAATAAGAATAAGTATAATATAGAATGAGATAAGGCAGGGAATACTAAATAAGTGTCTTCTTGCTCTATCTAAGTGAAAATCTAAATTCTTTATTTAGCTGTTTGTAAACACACAAGCAGCTAATACTCTTCTCACTATTATAATTTATTGTAAAGTTGTAAAGATTGTACATTAAGTGGACCAGATTTTTGTTAAATTATTATTAACCGGTATAAAAATATTGTAAAGTGGGTAAGCAAAAGCAAACAAAGAAATCTCTTGCAGCAAGAAAAAATATAATGCCTAGATGGCAAACTGGCAAATCTCAGGGGGAAACAAGCAGTAGATCTTGAAGGAGCAGGTTCAAGTAGTAAAAAATTGCAGTGACTTCAGTTATCAGTGAATTTAATGAGTTGTGAGGCTACTCTCTATGTAAAGGAAAGAGTCACAGCTAGTAATGTAAGTCCAGTAAGCAAAAGAATTAGTAATGTTAGGGATAAGGGAAGATTAAAGCAGAGTGCACTGAGTACATTAAATACATTCAAATCAGCAAAATAACAGTTAAGAGCAGTGAAACTTAAAGAAGAAGAAACTAAACAGTTAACTGAAGGACCTTCACATGGTCCAGGGGAATTCTAAAGCAGTAAATGTATGTTGTCATACACTTAAAAGTTTAAAGTCATTTTTCTCTGCTTTCTATTTTTTCACATTTTTCAATCTTCAAAATGCATCTTCTAATACAGTTCTTAATAGATTTGTTTTAAATTTTGCACACATGTTCTTAGATAGTTGCTTCATAAAACTTGATATTTTAAATGCTGTAGATGGAGTAGTTTAATTGTTATTGAATTTTTATTTTGAAAATTATTATTAATTTGAAAAAAAATGGACATTGAGGTATTCAATATTTTTTTCTCCAAAACTGTTTGACATAGCCAAATAAAAATACCAGGTTTTGTAGAAATAATCTAGGGAAACATATGGCCAGAGTTTAGTTTACTTAGAACAAATAATATTTTATAAGAAGCGTTTGCTATACTACCCTAAAATTGCAGCAAAGATACCAATAAAAAATTTTTTTTGGAAAAACTATCTTGTATAGAAAAGTGAAACTTGGTAAATCTTCTAGTTCTGCTTTGGCACACATACATACAAATTTTCACATCATTGTGACAAAAATTGTGGATTTTTGTCATTTTCACAGATGCCTCCCCTTTAGTGTACTTCAAGTTATATGCCAGACTTTTCATACACATATCATGGGCTAGTTCAACTTAGAATTACAAAAGAACAGTAATATCAAAACTGTGAGTGATACAACAAAATTGCTAATGCATATGTTATTACTTTGATTATGTATACTCCTAAAAGAAGCACATTCTAATACCTTCTGCCTTATACCTATCTCTCAAAGAAAACTCTCTAGACTGATCATGAAGAACCAATATGCACTGAAAGTGTTAGAATATACCTTCTGGTATTATTTCTTCAAGTATTAAAAAAAAATGTTGGGCATGGTTTTACTGTGTGTTGTAACAATTATACTGCATTAACATTTGATCCAGTTTTACTAGTCCAGTTATTATTTAAAACTATTTTATAAGCCAGTAAAATATTATTTGAGTTCATGGTCAAGTGATAAGTTTGATCGAAAACAATGGTTTCCAAATATAAGGTGTTTCTTCATTGTCATTTTTCTCACTATTGAATGATAGCAGTTAACTAGATATATGTAAAATAAGAACTAAGATTTTCCTGACAAAGATTTACCTCAAATTGGTCTCGGGTTTCCAGCCAGGTCAATAAGTGTTGAAACTCCAAATTGTGAAAGGGTTGCATTATCTTTGTGTTCAGGGAAACTGAACTAAGTAGGAAGAATTCTACTTCTGTTTATAGGGTGGTAGTGCCAACTGAGAGATGAAGTATGATTGGCACAGCTACTTGGTTGGCACCTTCCCCAAGACCCTATAGATAGAAGTGGAATTCTTCCCCTTCAATTTAGATTCTGTGAAGACAAAGGTGTTGCATGACTTTGAAAAACCAGAGTTTCAACATTTAATGACTGGCTAGAAGCTCAAGAGCAATTTTAGGTATGTATATGCACTTTAGTTACTGTTTGGAATAAAAGTTCATTGTCGACTTTGATATGTAAAACAATTCAGATACACTAAGACTGCTAAACTGAGATAAGGTTTGCCCATAAACTGATGGAACTAGACATCATTCTGAGGCTATTCTTAACAAGCTATCTTTAAATATAATATTGCCCTTGCCCTCTGTTTGTCTCCCCCTGAACATTCTTATCTGGTCACGTACCACACCAACTTAGCAGAAAGCATTCTAAGCCTCTTGCACCTGACTTGCTCACTGCTCTAGATCACTCAAAGCATCAACTGTGTATTGTTCATATTCCTTAAGATCAATGAGAATACCCTAATGACCTAGCTGTCGATAAGGCCATTAAGCCCTCACTCAATGAGAATAGAAAGAAATGTTACAAGGCAATCTGATAACAAAATACCTTCTCTTCTCAGCAATGAAAGGGAAGAACCTTAATTTGGTTACATCTTGTATGTTATACTTTAGAAGTTGCTAACTTGAGCAGCATATTGACAAAAATCAGCAAAGAAAATTCACTATCATGTGTCAACTAACATTGCAAAGCCTCCAAAACCACTCTATTATATTTTATTAGTTGTGTTATGCTTTACATGTCTCAGTTTTGCTCTAATAGAGGAAAAGCCATTACTATAAGCAGTTCTTTATGGGCAAACAAGATTCATAATTACATACCTGCAGGATTTCTATTTGTATCCTTCATATCTTTTTGTTCAAAGATCACATCAGCATTAGCAATTATTAGCTCAATGGCCCGTGTCTGATGAATAGTGTCCACCAAAGAATTAAGAGATGCACTACCTTCAGCTGTACGAAGCAGAGTTGGGCCAAATACAATACCAAGATTGCTTGGGGGCATGTTATTAGTGTGAGCCCCACTTGCCACACGTTCCAAATGGTGCATAAGAGTAGCTAATGTACGATAGTGATGAAGTGGCAACTTATGAACAAGTTCCTTAATATTCCTAATAGCAGAATCTACTTCTTCAACTGCATTCAAAGCACATTCCTTGGCAACTCTGAGGGGCAGAAAAAGATATACTTTAATCAATGTTTTGTTAATAATAAAACAATTGAGATCAGAAACAAAATTACTTTAATTTTACAGCAGCATATTTTAACTAAAGTAGTGCTTTTGCTACATATCTGTTCATTTTAGATAATGATACATAAAGATCCACACACTTATAACCCTTTTATCCAAACAATATATGTAGCTTACCTTACAAATTCCCCATATAGCTGGAACGTTAGCAGTGGTTCTGGTAATTGTCGCAGATAAAGCTTCAGTACATTGGCAATAACATTTGGATGAACATCAGTCAAATCGACCAACTCTGCACCATTTTCAAATGCCTGACACAATTTTTCTACCTTAGATTTTACACCTGACACCCGATATATGCCCTGTAAAAGTAATTTATATATCCTTAAAAATACAAATTAGACAAATTTGTATTTTAATTATTTTTAGCCCCAGACAGATAATTTTCCTTATATCAATCACTTCTGATGGTGTATCGATAGGTGTTTTGTGCCTGGCCATGAAGTTGTTAGACATGCAGAGCTATCCACTTATTTAGCTCTTACGTTACTGACAACTGGTTGTACTGCCTAACTAATTGTTGTCTTCAAGGTTTCACAAAAATGTTAACTGTATTAAATTTAGTCATGTCAAAAAGTGGAAATTGAAACTGTGTTGATAAAATTCCTATTAATTTCAGTGATTCCACAGCTGGTTATTTAGCTTTATTAAAATGCTTTTTATTGCTATTAAAATGAGCTTTTATGTGCTAATAAGTAATTACTAATTGATTGTGTTACAAACTATTGCAGCTGCTAAGATGCCAAAACTTTTTGTTCCCAAAAGATTTCCTTTACACCCTCACAAAATCTAACAATGAAGTTTGTCACATTTAAGAGCATTCATCTTTGATAAGAGTTATACCCATTGTGGACAGTACATCAGCTCTCGACTAACTGTATCAGACTCACTAGTGCCCACCTCGATAGCGTGATGGTTAGCGTGTCTGCCTCACGTTCAAGAGGTCGCGAGTTCGAATCTCACTTAGGGTAAGTTATCCGGGTAAGGTTTTTTCCGAGGTTTTCCCTTATCCTGAGAAGACGAATGTCGGGTAACTTAAAGCTCCATGGACCTCAGGCTCATTTGAGCATCATTTCACCCGTTTCATTCACTCACCGTCCGATATGACGCAATGTTGGAGGACGTTAATTAAAAAAAAAAAAAAAAAAGGCTCACTAGCACTGATCACTGGGATTGAATTTCACATCCAAGAGGAATAAAGTACAAGAAATCAATAAAAACATTTGATTCTCAGTTATCATTCAAAAGCTTTCTTCACTAATGCTGATTTAAGTGTTTCATCTCATTTTGATCAAAATACAAGTGAAGAGAGTATAGATATTTCAGAAGTTTGTACTAAACTGGATGTAAGTCAGCCTGAATATTCAAAATGTGACATCAGTACAGGAGCATTTATATCTTTCTGTTTAAAATATTATGCTTCTACAGCAGGGCCTGTCAAGGTAATGAAAATAGTAATACCAAGATATCATTGCATTTCTGTTCAGTTAGGAGGAATATTAAATATGCCAAAGTGACATTAAATATGCATAGTGGTGGTCTAGCATGTGTTTCTATCAATTGTTCTGTTATAGTAAATTTAATGTGGTGGTACAGAAGACTAACAATTATCCAATAATAATTTGGTCACAGAAAAACACAGACAATATGAAAATAATGAGCTAATAGGCCATAAATGACAAAAAAAAGTTGCATAAAGCTTTTCATAATTGTTTATTAGAAAAAAACTTCCTTAAAATTTGCACTGAATTCTTTATAGAGTGGAGATAAACAAATTGCAATACTAACAAGGGACACCTTTGACCTCGAGCCCTTGGAATCTCATGAAAACGGGCATAGAATAACAATCAATCATAAACAAAACAGTGGTCTGTGTCATTTCCATGCAAAACGTTGCATTCTACTTCAAGTGACATTTTAATAGAGAGAAAGAAAGTACCAAGGAGGGAAATTATTTGTAATTCAATGACGCCTGTGTACATTTTCAATCAACAGTGCCAAAAACCCTCTGCTTAAATTATTTATAGTACCGCAAAATACAGATACTACACATCTGATAGTGCTTACATTAGTCCTCAAAGTGCAGATGCAGAATTTTGATGAAGTGGTTAAAACAAAGTGGAAGAGAACAATGTGCACACCTCATTAAAGCCGCATTATCATATTCCATATCACTTTCTCATTCATGCAATCCAATATCAAAACCCACACTAATTACATTTGCAAATGATGACATCGGTTTGTCAATGTCATATCGTTTATCATATATTCCCATACACCATATCAGCAGGTGATCTGTTGGAGTGTGTTTTTTGGTAAACAAGAGTTAGCTTTTTTTTTGGTCTGAATGCATTAGGATAAGCTAATAATTATCGAAATCACATTGAACTGCTTAGGTATGCAACATATAGTCATACTGTGTCTCACAGATTATGCAAGTGATGAGAAACTGTTTGTTCAAGTATTTGCCAGTTCAGCAACAATGAGAGGAAAATTCATTGGTGCACAGCATTACAATGCATTCCCACAAATGTTTTGTTTACTATTGTACACATATGCTAAATCTTGTTTTATACAAAGAGCATGAGCCCAGCTGACTAACTTCAAAACATTTTTCAGCATAGTGGCATTGTTGCATTCTTCTGCAGATCTTTTAAATGTACCAGGCTTTTAGAAGAAAGAATTATTCTTTGAGATTAGCAAAACCAGTTTCCAGACACGAGTAGCAGACACGTCAAGTTTTTGCAATCCTGATACAATCCACTCCATGGTATAGGGTTGGCATGTCTGCCTTACATTCAAGAGGTTCGGATCTTGAACTTGTTTGGGGTGGGTTATTTGGATGAGATTTTTTTTCTGAGGTATCCTTGTCATCAGAAGATGAATGTTGGATAACATATAACCCACATTGTTAATAGACATTTAAAAACACACACACACACACACACGCACGCACGCACGCACGCACGCACGCACGCACGCACGCACGCACGCACGCACACACACACCCACCCCCACCCCCACCCCCACCCCCACCCCCACCCACACCCACACCCACACACCCCCACCCCCACCCCCACCCCCACCCCCACCCCCACCCCCACCCACACCCACACCCACACACACACACGTCTTCAGGCACACATGCATGGATATATATGATTAAATGTGTTAGACATTTTTCGTATACAAGAGTTTCAATTTTGTTTAGCTGTGCTACAGTATATTTTGTGCACGCTGAGGTTGTGGTGTAGTGTATAATCATGCAATGGACTCGTGTTGCCAGTGATGTTGGACACACGTAATAAAGAAAGAAGAAAGAATGTATTTGATATAATAATATCATTAAATGATGTTCTTTTTTAACCTTTTACGTTACAGAGCAAGTGCAGTATGTACCAGAAAATAAAGAACTTCTGCCCAAAATGTATGCTGTGTATGATAGGCTACACTTTTTATGTGGATTGATAAATGAAAATATTCAAATTTATGGTTCATACTCCCCAGAAAATATTTTATCCATCCTTTGGAAGCTTACAGGAAGTTTCTAGACTCATTTAAGAAATGTAGTGATTTTTGCTACATCACTGTAGGATTCCAAAACAAGAGTCCAAGGATATTCTTAGACCTTCTCAGTTCAAATTCGATGGTGAAGTCTATCAAACTTTGTCCCCAGGTAAGTTTTGTTTCTCACTTAATTCTTTGATATCTCCATTCCTGTAGCTATGGCTGCTGAAAACACATTTTGTTCAAAGAGAATAAAATCTTTACTCATCAGCTCATACCTTCCTTCTCTGAAATGCTTTTGTAACAATGGTGAGTTAAGGTCATTGTAATTAAGGTAAGAAGCATTGCATTAAAGTGTAAAAATGTGATAGTGATGAATTATTTAATGTAAATAACTAGTGGCGGTGGTGGTGGTGGCAGAAGCAGTTGTGCTTCTTTTTAATACTTTACATAAGTTTTCACTTGCAGGTTTATTAATGCTATGTACATATATTGCAAATCTCATTTCATGCAGGCTTCATCCCAGCCCTGAAACAACTAAATGAATATGTACCATTTAATGTCGGCTAATAAGTAAAATGGTTAGAATAACTGTTAAATTTACCCCATAATTACCCCTGTTTTAGCTTTGAAGACAAAAGCTAAAAGGCATTTTATAACCCAGTATAAAGCACTACATTTTACAAGGGTATGCAAAAGGTTAGATATGTACTACTTTTACCTTAATAAGAAGTCCCCTCTTATCAATTTCATTGATACACTTAGAAACTATGTGTGGGATTGAAGTCCTAGTCTCAGCCAAATGCTGACCTAAGTCAACTCCAAAAGTGGTCATCTTGCGGGGTAATCGCTTATGACCACACTGAATTGCAAGCTGCTCCAGACATTTTTTGTGACAGGCAAGTCCACACTGTAAAAGGATTAAAAAGTATGTAAACACAGTGGTTTTTAAAGTTATAAAAGAAAAAATAAAACATGTGTTTAACTATGAAGATATTTTTTCTATTTCCTTAAAGAATTTGTAGTGCTAAATTAGAATCATGAATTTGTAGGAGTTCTTCAGAAGAACAACTACCTACTTTGATATACTGTTCTGGAATGTTAAAGATGGTCACAAATAGACAAGAGTTTTTTAAAGGACACTAGGACTGGAATGGAATTTTCTAATTTGAAAGCCATTTAATTGAAAATTGACAAACTTAATGTGAGTAAATAATGAAAGACTGCACAAAAGTTTAAAGCTCTAACTCAAATAGTATCTCAGATGATACAATTTAACATTCTTTAATTAGTGAAAAAAAAATTGAAATTTTCTAAAACTGTCTTGTGCATTCACATTTCTCAGAGAAGTGGTAGAAACATATGTTGATACCTTATCACAGTGAAAATAAATGAAGAATTTGATTGAGGTTGATGTTATAAGTTGTAGGGAAAAAGGTCCTTAGTGATTTATTCTAAAACTTCACCCTCTTGGAATACAAATGCCAAAGCTGTCTGAATTATGAGAGGCATTGACTGAGGCAGAAATTATATTCATTGGCTTTCCTTGAGATAATAGATATCATCAGTTGGTGTAAAATTTGATTGGGGAAAACTTGGGACAAAATGACAAGTTATCTTTACAGGCACTACATATCTATAGTAGCAGTTCAGATTTGTTTATATGAGGCCTGTAAATGAGTAAACTGTAGCCAAATATGCCTATAAAGATATCTGTAATTTTGTTCCAAGTCTGCTCACATTTTAATCTATTTTAATGACACATAAGAAGAAAACTTTTTGTAAATTTAAAGAGTGATCTGGTGTAAAAAAGGCCTTGAGTAATGAAACATAACAATTAGGCATCCATATACATTTTCTGAAGACATGTAGTGCATAAAACAAGTTTAAGGATTCACACCGGAAAGTGATGAAAAGCAATCATGCAGTTCATATATAAAGGTAACATGGATATTGACAAACTGAACATTTATCAGGGCATAGTGTTACTATCAAATGTAGGGAAAATGTATACAGGAATCATGGCAAAAAAAATATTTTGTTGTTTAACGATGCTGTCAATTGCTAGGATCACATCAGCATCGTCAGTGTGCCGGCATTTTATCCCAAAGCAGTTCTGTTGCATGCCAGTAAATCTACTGACATGGGGCTGTCATTTTTAAGCACACTTAAAAACCATCAATCTGGGCCAGATTTGGGGTCAGTAGGCCAGCTTCTAACCAATTGAGCCACCCAGACTGACAAAAATTATGGCAGATAGACTGCAAGCATGGGTACAGGAGTGTAAAATTATCTCTTAATTTCAAATGGGCTTCAGGAAAGGGAGATGGACTGTTGACAATATTAGTAAAATATGCTTCCAGGCTAAGAGGCTGTAGTCCACTGGGCATCTTCTTTCCACTCCCAGATGTTTTGCTTGCAGCTGCAGCAAGCATCATCAGCAGCAGCATTGTAAAACTGGCCTTGGTCTCTCCGTTGCTACTGAATTGGCAGTAGAAGTAGCTGGTAGGCACCTCCCTCCCATAACTTGAGTGGTCCATGTGTTTGTTAGAGGTGGAGACATGGTTTCCTGTGATTGGTCCATGAGGTTTGGTTGTGAATCTATTTAGTAGAGCAGGGTACCATGTTTTATGAAGTTTAAGAGCTTCTTCTTTATTGTTAAAGTTTTCATTATGTTTGTAAATTTTGATTGCTTCACACTATAGGCATGCATGGTAATGGGGTATTTTAGCAAGGATGTCTGTTTCTTCATTGCAGATGGTGTGTTCCCTGGGTGCTTCTAAGGTATGCTGGGCAACCGCTGATTTCTCCAGTTGTCCAAGGTGGCAATGTCTGCAGTGTTCCTTTATCCTAGTATTGATACTGCATTGAGTGGTACCCACGTAGACTAACCTGCAGGAGCACAGTATTTGGTACACTCCAGCCGATGTGAGTGGGTTCCCAAGATCTTTAGCTGAATGAAGAAGACAGTGAATAATTTTGGTCGGGATGAATACTGCTCCAACAATATGGGTCTCTAGTGATTTAGAAATGTGGTCTGTAGTAGGTTTCAAATAAGGGAGGTATACTGCGCCTCTCTTGTTAGTAGATGGTTCTCCACTTTGTGTTTTGGATTTTTTCTTTTGGGTGTAAGGCTCTTTTTATTTCTTTATTTGTGTATCCATTGTTACAAAGAGCATGATCTAGATATTGTAGTTTCTGTCCTAAGTGCTGAGGTTCACATATTCTTAATGCTCTGTCCACCAAAGTTTTAATCACAGCCCGTTTTTGTTGTGGATGATGGTTTGAGGTTTTGTGAAGATATCAGTTAGTGTGGGTGGGTTTGCGATAAACTGTGTGTCTTAGTGTACCATCATTTTTATTGATAACCAGAGCATCTAGGAAAGGAAGTTTACCATCTTTTTCTTTCTCCATACTGAACCGAATCTGTGGGTTTAAACTGTTAATGTAAAGTGAAAACTCTTCAAAGGCAAAGTCTCCCAGGTCCCATACCACAAAGGTGTCATTAATGTAGCGAAACCAACAGGTGGTCTTTTGGGAGGCCGAGTGCAGTGCAGCAGCTTCAAAGTGTTCCAAAGTTAGCTATAACAGGGCTCAATGGACTACCCATAGCAACACTGTCAGCTTGCTCTTAATATTCTCCTTGCCACTGAATGTAAGTGGTAGTTAAAACATGTTGAAATAGAGACAAGATATCATTGGGAAATAAGTCTTTGAGATGGGCCAGGGCATCATTGACCAGTACCATCATGAATAAAGACACTACATTGAAGCTGACCAGTTGATCACCAGGTTTCAAAGAAAGTGTTTTTATTTTCTGTATGAAGTGTGTTGAGTCTTTAATATGGGTGTCCATCTGACCAATATGGGGTTGGAGTAAGTTTGCTAAGTACTTGGCCACCACATGAGTCAGTGACCCAGTGACACTGGCATTAGGACGGAGAGGAATATCTGGTTTGTGGATTTTTGGTAAGCTGTAAAGTCTAGGCACCAGTGCCACTATGGCCTCTTAACCAGAAGTACATTTTACTAGTTATGACTCTGGCCATGAAAGCCTTCATTTATTAATGTTGACAATATCTTTATTATAAAAAATCTAATTGATAAATATTTAAAAAATAAAAAAGTAAATATATATGTGGCTTTATTGATTTAGAGAAAGCTTTTGACCAAATAGAATTAAAATTACTATGGTACAAACTATTAAAGAAAGGGTTTAGTAATCAAATGGCGACTATTTTAAAAGGACTATTAAAGATAACACTTTTTGCATAAAATATGATAAAGGGGCAATAAACAGAGAAACATTCCAAGATAAAGGATTATGTCAGGGGAGCAAGTTAAGCCAAATTTTATTCAATTTGTTTATCAATGACATACTACAGAACATAAGTAATAGCAACAATTTTTCACATACAATAAATAATGTGCAAGTCCCTGGTTTACTCTTTGCAGATGACTTGGTACCAGGTTTCATTACTGTAAATGGTCTAAAGTTGTCATTACAAGAAGTAGATAATTACCATTCTGAATGAGGACTAAATGTAAACAAAGAAAAAACCAAATTGTAGTATTTAAGAAAGGGTCTATATTGAGTAAACATAAGAAATGGAAGAAAGGAATCAAAGAATATAAGGTAGTGTGAGATTACACTTATTTAGGAATGAAAATAGATACAGGAGCCAAATGGGGGTCAGTTGATATGTGGATGTTCCCTTCAGTATTTTTTTCCCCCCCTTTTTACACCATAATGAAAGTGCTTTTTGCATCCATATTTGGGAAAAAATTAAAAATTTAACCTATTATTAGGTATTTAAGGATGATTATATTTTAAATACAGTTTAGGATTAGCATAAAATCACCAATCACATTATTAGGGGTAATTCAGTTGAAAGTTAGCATGTTTTTTTCTAATATAGATAATAGTGATAAGAATAAGTTCAGGTGCACACTGCAGATTCATTTTATGAGCATAGAAATACTTACTCTTTCATGTGAGTATATGCTTTGCATATTTATATTTTGCATTAAAATGGTAATCCGGGAGAGCAAAAAACTTCCAAACAAGCTGTGCAGTGTTTGGCCCCTCAGCATTCTCAGTGTTTGTTGCCCTCTGCTGCTGTCATGGAAAGGCGCAGATGAAACCATAATGTAACATTTTTAAAACTACTTTTAAAGGTTTTACTGACCAATCATATGAAAGAATATGCTGAAACTGGTCAGCATCGTCCATATATACATTTTTGGCACCTCTTTAGGAAACTCCATCACTTGCCCTCATTCACTTGAAAAATTCTGGCAATTTCCTGGCAGATATTTTATTTTAATACTTCCTGAGTATGCACATTTGTCTTGTACACTTTATTTTTTAAGTTACCCCAGAGACAGAAACTGCAGGGGGTTAGTTCGTGGGTAAACAAATCTCTCCTAATAATTCTGTCCTGAAACACACTTTCAATTGTTCTCATCGAAAGATTGGCTGTAGAAGGTGTTGCAGAGTCATGTTGAAAAAAGGCAATATCACACTCTCTGTCTGTTAGCTCTTTAAAAAAAAGGGGCAAAATTGTATTCACATATGTATGAGCATCAACTGTTGACTCGAAAAAAAAAAAAATGACCCTTAACTCAGAATCTAATATTGTTCATTAAGTAACCCTTCATGAAGAAAAATTTGGTGTATGGTGTGCCATTGGCAAAGAAAGGTTTCAAGGTTTCTCAGAGCTCCAATAAGTGATTTCTATCTCTGGGGTAACTTAAAACAAAGTGTATAAGACAAACATACACACCCAGGAAGAATTAAAACACAATATCCAGCATTTCTCAATGCGAACTATGGTGAGTGATGGATAGTTTCCCAAAGAGGTGTCAAAGATGTATGTATGGACGATGGTAACCAGTTTCAGCATCTTCTTTCATAAAGTTGGTCAGTAAAGCCTTTAAAAGTAGTTTTAAAAATGTTGTATGGTTTCATCTGCACCTTTCTCTGATATGGCAGATGGCAATGAGCAGCAAGAATTCTGAGAGGCTTTTCTGCTCTCCCCGTATTAACCAAATATTCCTGACAAAAATACCATACAAAAAGGAAAGCAGCATAGGCAGTTTCAGCACTATACTGTTATGAAAAAAGGAGATTAATGATGAATTCATTTTGACACATAACACTCCTTTCCTGTACCTAAATGCCTTAATTAACAACCTTAAATTGTTCAAAACTACTCTTGGTATATGAATGAAATAATCCATGTTGATACATAACTCTGGTATATTGTGACGCAACCAGCTATGGCTCAAGCATCGGGTGGTCAGCGCTGGGCAGTTGATGAGAAACAAAGATGAGTACTCTTGCCCAATGTAAACACTGAGAGCGCTATCATCAGATAACCACAATCTCCTGTTAAGTTTGCCCTTTCTCTTTGCCTTCAGAACACTCTGGAGCTCTAATCAGTGGCTATATAAGCAACTGCTCGCACAAGTAAGCAGTTAGTGAGCAAGTGAATTAGTGAGTGTGTTTCTAAAGTCACAAAAAGTGCTGCTCCCTGAGCAGCTATGTCACTACTGTGACATGCAGTGAGTGCAGGTATTGCAAGAGATTAGGTAGGTACCGTGTTTGACTTCCTGGCGAGTGAATCATCCAGAAGGAGTGACTACAGAATGCATATTTTGTTACGCTTCTGCATTGCAAAGAATGTGAAATTGAATTAGTTAACATAAGTAAAGCGATAGTGTGCACTAAGTGAAGTCACAGTGAAAAAAGCTGGAGAAAGTCACAGTATAATTTATATTAATGTCAATGTAAATGTGCAAATAGGTATATACTCTTGTATATATATGTATAAAGATATAAATACAAAAGACTCTTAACCTAAATTAAGCCTAACCTATATGAAAAAAGTATGAACAAGTAACACCCTTACAGATATGGAATAGCTGGCTTGAATTTGAGAAACTGGAACTAATTAGTATTATAATTGTTATAGATTTAAAATACATCTTTTTAAACTTGTTTGAAATATTAAATCCTCTCTACCTCAGCACACTCACTTCCCTGGAAATACACATAAGAGTCACATTCCCTGCATCGTGAAGGGGTTTTGAGCTTCCGGAAAGAGTGTGTTTCTGCAGCTTTAGATACGCAGTGCTTTTGTGTTGTTCCATAAGTAAGGTAACTCGAATCTGAAACAACAGAATAGTGCAATAGTCATTGCTGCTATTAGCTACACAATGCTACAATGCTGTAATGAAAAGAATATTTACCTAATCATTTCAGAAAAGACTCGGTAATGGTTTACTTGTACTTGCTAAATGATAAATGAACGTAAAATACTGAAGAAATATAATAGGTCAGTTCAACATTCTGTAAATTCTGCTTTTTAAGGAATCATGTTGTGACAAGTCCAGTTACTTTTTATGTCACTTTATTTCTTCTTCAGCAGAGTTAACGCTTTCACCAAGACATTCTTATGATGGAACACCGTTACCAAGGTCACGGAAGCCTTCGATGATGAACTAGAGTCTTGTTAGGGAGAGTGATGAAATGGCAAACAAAAGAAGAGGATTGTTGTTACATTTTTCAGAATACAGTTCTGTGTTTTATCGCTAACAAAATTTACAATCTGTCATGACCTTGCAGCTCACAGCCATTCTGTTCTATTGTAACCTTGACACAAATACTGCTTACTGTCTGCACCTCACTCTGACAGTTCTACTTATTCATTCACAACTTTCTCAACACTAATTGGCTCAACACTGACTGTCCTGTCTAAGCTGACTCTCTCATATATAGCTGAGATTTAGGTGCCGGCAACTTCTCTGGAACTCCCTTCTTGAAGCTTCTCATGAAACCCCGGAGTTTCACGAGCTGTCTGGAAACAGTCTTTGTTCTTATTGAGCATTGCCTTGCAGTGTAGTCATGTGAGATAGCTGACCTCGAGTGTCCTTTTGATGTACAGTTGGCGTCACAATATTAAAGCATCATAGAGATCACTCAAATGGTTATCACAATTAAGATCCTGCAAACACAGGGACATATACTTTGGTGCAGTTGACTTAACTGTAAGCCCGAAATTTCAAAACCACTGTATTTCACCATCGATAAAAATCTTTAATATATTGATTTTCTACATTTTGGTATGCTTCAGTTTCATTTTTATATCTCTTTATTAAATATACCTATTTACATGCTAATGGCAGCTAGAAAGTGATTTCATAGTGAAAAACATTACTTTAAAATTCAACCTTTCATACTGTAAATGTCATGTCATGGATAAATAGTGGAGATAATGCCAGAGTTCATGACTCAATGGTGACTGCTGCAGAATGGTTAACTCATAATCTCTGTCTTAATTGTCTGCAGAAATAGGTATCGTCCAAGTGCTTACCATTCAAGGTACTTACACTGCCATGTTGAGTTATAATCTAAGAATGTTAGATTATAACAAAGAGTAGAATCTGTTCCATGCTGCTGATTATGCTTCTAGAAGTACAGGGTGCAGGTATTAGGGACAAAAGTGGAATCCTTTAATACAGTTGTTTTGATTTGGTTTAAGGGCGCTCAACTTCTAGGTCATCAGCGTAATAATACAGTTGTGTAGTACATGTATGAGGACTATCATATTGTTTACAAAGTAAATGCACTATTATGAAAGCAAAGACCTACAACTGTATTGCACAGTAACATGCAATCCTAACTATCCTAAGAAGAAGAAGAAGAAGAAGAAGAAGAGTGATGATAGAGATGATGATGATGATGATGATGATGATGATGATGATGATGATGATGATGATGATGATGATGATGATGATGATGATGATGATGATGATGATGATGATGATGATGATGATGATGATGATGATGATGATGATGATGATGATGATGATGATGATGATGATGATGATGATGATGATGATGATGATGATGATGATGATGATGATGATGATGATGATGATGATGATGATGATGATGATGATGATGATGATGATGATGATGATGATGATGATGATGATGATGATGATGATGATGATGATGATGATGATGATGATGATGATGATGATGATGATGATGATGATGATGATGATGATGATGATGATGATGATGATGATGATGATGATGATGATGATGATGATGATGATGATGATGATGATGATGATGATGATGATGATGATGATGATGATGATGATGATGATGATGATGATGATGATGATGGAGGAGGAGATGATGATGGAGGAGATGATGATGATGATGATGATGATGATGATGGAGGTGATGATGATGGAGGTGATGATGATGTTGATGAAGGTGATGATGAAGGTGATGATGATGATGATGATGAAGCTGATGATGAAAGTGATGATGACGATGAAGGTGATGATGATGATGAAGGTGATGATGATGATGAAGGTGATGATGATGATGAAGGTGATGATGATGATGATGAAAGTGATGATGATGATGAAGCTGATGATGATGAAAGTGATGATGACGAAGGTGATGATGATGAAGGTGATGATGAAGGTGATGATGATGATGAAGGTGATGATGATGAAGGTGATGATGATGAAGGTGATGCTGATGATGATGAAGGTGATGCTGATGATGATGATGATGAAGGTGATGATGATGAAGGTGATGATGGTGATGATGAAGGTGATGATGATGAAGGTGATGATGATGAAGGTGATGATGATGATGATGATGGTGATGATGAAGGTGATGATGATGAAGATGGTGATGATGAAGATGATGATGGTGATGATGAAGATGATGATGAAGATGATGGTGATGGTGATGATGAAGATGATGGTGATGATGGTGATGATGAAGATGATGGTGATGAAAATGATGATGGTGGTGAAGATGATGAAGATGGTGATGATGAAGATGGTGAAGATGATGATGAAGATGAAGATGATGATGAAGATGATGAAGATTGATGCAGTATTAGTCGCTCCTCCGTTCCGCTATCCTACGCGGAATGCTGCTTTCTGGTGATTCCTGCTCCGGCATGTGATTTTAACCTCAGGGTATGCGTGGGTGTTTGTGAATAAAACCAGAACTCTCGTTTGAATACTTTTATTCTCACCAAAATAGGACTGCGTGAAATTTGCCGATCGTTATTAACAACGTTAAGTCGTTACGGTGTCTTGACAAAGACCGAAGATTGTTACTATTAAATATGTGTCTTCACACTCAAGGATCCGGAATGCAAGTCCCGTGACTGAAGTGCTCGTTCAGAGATATGGGCGACAAGTGTACCGACCCGTTCCGTCCGGTTCTGGAGGGCAAGTCTTAACGACCCTTTCTCTCCGGGTTCTCGCAGGCAAGTCTGTGCGTCATGACGCTCTCTATACCTTTCACTTCCTAATTAGCAACAGGGTTTCGAAGAAACGACCACCATTTGTTTTCCTGCTCAACACCGGCACTGAGCGATTTCCAGGAAAACTGGTCTTACCAGGTCTCGCTTGACTACCTGGAAGCTCGCCCCTAATGACTTGTCTGTAACATTTCGTGCCTTTTTGACAATTTTAGCCACCACTAATCTCCCAGATTCTGTAGCTTTATACATGTAACGATTTTAACATTTTCAGATTATTTAATTCTGCCATGTGATGCAGTATTATATCCATAATTATGGCATTCACCATTTCGGCTTCAAGATGATGAAGATGAAGATGATGATGAAGATGATGAAGATGAAGATGATGAAGATGATGAAGATGGAGGAGGAGGAGGAGGAGGAGGAGGAGGAGAAGGAGAAGAGGAGGAGGAACATTGTACCATAATGAATACTAAATAATAAATGCTGAAAGCATTCAACAAGGACCTTTTGGTCCTTGGAAGTGTATGGGCAAACATCAGACTCCTAGATGCAGATTTGTAATTTGCCCTGATGCTCAGACCATTTGAATCATGGAGATCTCTAGTAAGTCTTGCAGCAGAGTAACATACCAGGAAAATGTTAATGCAAACTAATCATGCAGTGATAAGTTATTTTTCAAAGGTTTCAGATAGCTTATTCATTGCTTCATAAATTTTTATTCCACTGGTTGGCTGTTATTTATTACTGTTTTTGAATCACTGCTTAAAAGGTTCAGCTGTCTACTAATTATATACCATTCTCATTAATACTCATTTCATTACATGATGACATGTTCATCAGCTTTCTGCTGCTGGTTGAGGTGGTTTCATGACTTGCATTGCTCTCAGTGTCACTTCCTTTCCCACTCAGTTTGCTCTTTCCTTTATGGACATAGATAACAAGGTATGTAAAATGTGAATTAGTGATAAACTTAGGAAAGGATTATTCTGAGAGTATAACATGTTATGGAAGGGTAAAAAGCACTTGCATTTATTCATCCCATTAAATTATACTTTACCTTTTTGATAGTTTTATTTAGGCTTTATTAAAATTTGCTTTAATTTTGTATTGAACATTTTGGATATAAAGCATGAAAGGCTTATTTATAAATATACTGATAGGAATTGCTAAATTTTCAGCTTCCGGATGCCAGAATAATGAAGTGTATAGTTTTAAAATGTACAAGGGTATCCAGGAGGTAATGACTGCTTCACTTCAATGTATTCAAAAAAAAATATTTTATTAAAAAGAAAGAAAAATGACCTATGATGTATAAAATTGTGATTTCCTCCATTATTTAAGCATTTGTCATATTTTTCCACAACCTTTTAAATTCCTGTATTGTAATCAATCACTGCCATTCCATTAACCCAACATGCTCAGACACAAATTCACTGAGTAAAAAATGAAAAATGTTTCAGAAAGGAATCTGTAACTCAACTAGGGCCACACATCTGTCTTGCACAATTTTATTGTTTGCTTGATTCTTCAAATCATTTGTGATGAGTTGAGTTTTGATATGCACATTTCATTTTCTCTTGTGGAACATTGTACACCACTTTCCCAAATTTTTTTTGTTAATTACTCTATCATCATACACTTCATTTAGTTGATGGTAAATTCCAGGAGGTTTCAACTTCTAATCATTCAAAAATCCAATAGCTCTCACCTCACAGTTAGTGGAGCTGTGTGTCATAGTTCATTTTGTCCAATCACGGAATGCACAATAACTTATTTCAACTGGCACTCATACAACACAAAATATGTTGAGGAAACTATGACCTTGGATATAAGCACAACAGGGATGTGCACTATGTGCACAGGTAATAGTTACTTCCTGGATTACCCTTGTATCATTTATGTTTTTAAATTAGTTTTGAGAAATTCATAATGTTTAATTAATCAATGTCTTGAAAATATTTATTTCACTTTTCTTCAATCAAAAAATGTATTTAACTTTGAATTATTACCAAGTAACACCTTGAGCAAAACATTTCTAGAGAAGCTATCACGTGCATTCAACAGCACAGTGACCAACAACAGAGCAAAACATTCCAACATTAGTCAGCAATTGGTTGAAGATGAAAGCAATTCTACTTTCAAAATGTGTCTCAAATAAGTTCAAACACATGATGTGAAGTGCCAGTAATACCAAATCACTCAGTTCTTAAGTTGCCATTTATATACAACTTATTTTCCTATATAGATATCTAATTATTTATTTTCAAGCACTGCTGTGTGTTCAAATGAAATTTTTCGTAGTATCTTTACACTCTGTATTGATGCACAATATTTCAAAATATTTGATCAAATCTTCTAAAAAACTGATTAGATTCCATTTTAACAGTTCCACTATTCTTATGTCAAATGCAGAAGTATCTTTTGTTATGCTCCAGTTTTCTGCTCAACGAAAGGTTTGTAGGTGTTGCAACTTTCTAAACTGGAATATTCAGAATAACCTTGTTAATCACCATCAAATGAAAAGTCAAGAGATGAATTTTCTAGAAAGTGTCTTTCCAGCTATAAAAATAAAAAAACAAATAGCAAAGATTGCTGAGTTCAGTGCATTGTAGTGGAAAGATGAGGAAAACTGAATGTGTCACCACATTTATTGTAATGTTTTTGTTAGCCAGAAGCGTGAATGGGACAAAAATAGTGGTGACACTACTGAATTCAGACAATTGGTTTTGAACTTCTCATAGCACCACAAGTACGTCATACTTAGCAGAAAATATAATAACATGTATATATGTAGCACCCAGTATTCTTTAAGCACTTTTTAATGTCTTAAGCTAACAAAGACTTCCAGGAAATGGGTAAAAAATCAAATTTAAAACTAGTCTGTTAGTATCAATCTCCCTGGCTGAAAAGAATAGAAAAATCTAATACAGGCTATGTAATTGGCTGTAGCCTCTTATGATTTCTTCATTCTTAAGTTTATTTATTTTATTATTCATTTCATCAAACATGTCAAGCATATTTTGGGGTATTTGCAGCTCAACCTTTGAAAAAATTTCTGAAATGCTTGTTCCTTTCAAATGTATATTACATGCTGGTTGGTAAATGAGATAAAATGCTCCATAACCCATGATTAAGTAGTTACATAGTTGCACAGAACAGTATATTTTTCATTGCATGTTTCAAATATGTTCTTATCAAAGACAGTTCTGCATCTAGAATAGAATTGATTATTAATTTGACTATTACAGATTTAACTTACAGTCACATGTCTCACTCAGCTAAGGAGTATGAACTATACATGTCACCATCAATATCAGGGTTAGACTTTCTGGAAATCTAGTCTTCTGTGGATAGAAAGTTTTGAGATATCTAAAAAGGATAAGTGTTCTCTACTTACATCTTAGATTTATAGAAAATGTCTTTGGCTGTTACTACATTGAGTTAATTTTGCATGTAAGGGCTGAAGTTGTATAACATTTATCAAGTAAAGAATAATGGCAATAATTCACTAAAAGTGAAGCTTTTCTATAGTAGATTATGCAAAAAACTGTGCATAAGTTTTAATATATTTGCTAAGGTTATTAAAACTTTATTTTTTGAAAAAGCAATATGCTGCCTTAAAGCAACATTATAAAATCAATGTTGTGAACAGATATTATTTTCATACTTGAAATGGACTGTTGAGACTTTTAACTCTTAACCGATGATGTGGAAAACTTGTCACACAACCGGTGACGTGACATCTGGGAGACATCTAGGAGTTGGTCCTTTATGTTACTAATGTTTAAAATTGTTTTCTAGTTCAAGCTTTTTTATTTAATTATGGCCTCCTTGAGCATCAGTTTGATACATGAGAATTTTCTTAGTTATAGTACCAAAAAAAAAATACATAAATAAATAAATAAATAAATAAGTAAATAAATAAATAAATGAGTGAGTGAGTGAGTGAGTGAGTGAGTGAGTGAGTGAGTGAGTGAGTGAGTGAGTGAGTGAGTGAATAAATAAATAAATAAATAAGTAAATAAATAAATAAGTAAATAAATAAAAAATTAAAACTATAGGTACCAGTTTTCATAAACACTTAATATTCTCTAGTAGAGGACTAATCACAGATTACAAAAACTGTTAGTTATTCACAGTTAAGTCACTGTTGAGAATATGCACACATGAAAGATCAGTTTTTCTTTTTCTACCATTTTCTTGTGGCACACTGGCAAGTTACTCATATTCAACAGTTTATGCAGACTTTCCTAGTGCATTATAAGCACACAGGCACCTTGCACTTATAGCACATATGCTGGACATATACACCAAGTTTTCTGGATTTCAAGCTTCTGTTCTACAGCTGCAGTTTTCAATCTGCAGTAGAGAATCCATGATATTCTGGTTTGAATCTCTCTAGGAATCCTCTCATTCAGCATTCCACTGCTTATATGTGGATTGATTAGCTGGTCTGCTAAGCTCTGGCAGTTTTGGAATATGGCAGCTTGCAGGATAGGAATTGTGCAGTCTGTCTTCAGGATTGTCAACCCAAGGTTGCAGTTTCAAATCTGACCCAGACCGATGGTTTTTAATTCTGCTTAAAAATGACAGCTCCATGCCAGTAGATTTACTGGCATGCAAAAGAACTCCTGCAGGATGAAATTCTGGCACACCAGTGATGCTGCTGTGATCCTGGCAATTGACAGCATCATTCAACAACAAAATATTTCTGTAATTCAGAATTGTCAAATATCAAGCACAGTAGAAGATTGGCGAATCTCTTTGCAGACATTATGAGCCAAAATGTTTCTCTTCCTCTATGATCTGTTGCAAACATGGATGAAATATCTTCATCATTTGATTTGAAAGTAGCAGTATATAAAACCAATCTAAGGAGTGCCTCCATCTCAATTTGGTCAACATCCTGAATTTCTGAATGATCCATTTGTTGCATTTTTGCTGCACAGTCTAGCTTCACATTTCTGCAGTTTATGATTATTTGTGTTATCTCAGGAGAAAAAATAAAATCCCAAGCAGTCTTGCAATCCACTTGGTTTCCAAGTCATCTAAGCAGACACAAAGCAGGCAAATGGATTATGTTGTGGCTCAAAGTACGAACATTTCTCACAGGTTCTTTTGCTGCCCATTTATGAGATCTGTACTGTAGAAATATCCTTGACTGGCTTCAGCTTCTTCTTCATTGTCTCCAGCATTTTCATCTTCATCTGTGGCATCTTCATTGCCATCACAAGCATCCTCTGTTGATTCATCAGAATCACTGTCTCCAATTTCTCTATCTGTATCTGTATCGTGCTCACTTTCAATGGCATAGTCACCATCAACAGTACTTTCCTTGTCCCTTATATCTTCAGTCAACCATCTGCTTTTCAAAGTTGGGATCGTTAGACGTCACATGAAGGCATGGTCCAGCACAATGCAACATTGACGGAAATATGCAACTGGTTACGTGATGTCTATAAGACGTCTCTAAAACGTTGAGCCTCATCTGGGCATTGTTGTTGTAGTGTTTAACGCCCGCTTTTACTACTATGGCACCGCAGGCATCATCTGGGCAGTAAATAACAAAGCTTACATTGAAAATATTTAATGTGAAGTAAACAGTAACACTAATATTAATATAATATTAGTAGTAAGCAAAGACAAGAAGGTATTATAGATACCAGGGTTCAGATTTAATTAGGCAATAGAGGTTATCATTTCTTGGTTCGTGGGTTGTCTGAGAGACGCCATGTTACTAAAGGTTAATAATATTAATAAATTTCAATTTCTGAGGCAACTATTGAGTGTGGTATGTTCACATATTTGCATACTTTCCTTTTAGTGGTAATTACTTCCAGTTTTTGAAATAGAATTGGAGGGTGAAGTTTCCTGGTGAGATTTAGGCAGGTAAGACATAGTATCCCAGTTGGTAGGAACATTATGCACACTGAATATCTATGATGTATATTGATTGTCATGTAAATTTTTCAAGTCTAGTGGTCCTTTCCATCCTTTGCTTCCATATTGCTTGTGTGAAAGAGCAATTTCTGTAACAAACTGTTTTCTGCAAGACACCCTGATATTTTTATTCTTATCCCATTTGACCACTAAAATGAATATGAATTTATATACCATTTGCTGCACCAGGACAAGTGCTATGTGCCTTCATAGAACTAGGAGCTAACAGACTACATCAAGACATACATAAATAATATAGAAATCAATACCGTATCTTAAAGTTCTCCCCAAATGTCAAATGGGGGAAGAATTGTTTTTATGATTATCTATTTCATATACTGGGGATTCAGTGCTGTCCATTACAATTCATAGCCTGTGTCAATTTGAACCAATCACAGTAGACTGTCACTAAAAGTTTGTTGAATCGAGATTGATACACCTAATTCACAACTGCTTGGAAATTATTGTTCCAGATCTTTAACAATTGCTCCTGATTTATAAGCTAAAGAAAAAAAGAAAACTTTCTTAGAAACATAGAAGGCTGTGCTACATTATGATATTGGTATGCAATAAAGGGTAAAGGGTACAGGTGCAGAGGGGGAGACCTCGATCATATTGACCTACACAGATCTACTGTGGCTACCACCCCCAGGAAGCAGGGATGAAATGAGGGAACCGAAGGGGTGCCATCAGACTTGCAGCTAGACAGGCCCACCAGAGACGCGTGGAAGTCCCTAACAAGATGCAATAAACTCATTTATATAATATTATGTAAAATATCTATGTTACATTCATTTTATTTATATGGTTTATTAACCTCATGAGCGCTATGGACGTGAAATCACGTCCATTTAAAATGACATGTAAGCACTATGGGTGTGTATACACGTCCTGTGCGTTTGTGCATTTAACTTTTATTTATCCCTTATCTAACTCAACTTATTTTAATTTTCCCTTTATGAAACATTTAAGTAAAGCCTATATACTTTACTGGCTTACCTTAATATGTTCGTTCTGCAGTGATATGCCTCAAAACAGGGATAAACACACAAGGGCACATCTCCACATTTGCAAATTCCCTTCTTGCGGCACACGAAACACTTTCGAGTTGTGCTTTTGGCGGTATTCTTTTAGGATAATGTTTTCCTTGAAGTGTGAGGGGTGCAGGGGTTCTGGATTTTCTACCCCCAACGTGGTATTGTTCAATTAGGCTGTGAGCTGCTATTGATAGTCGGAAGTCCAGGTAGGTCATTGTCTTGTGTGGGTTTAGAGCTCTCCAAATTACCAAACAATTGTATATGGTTATATCCAGTTGGTGCAAAAATACCTTTTTATACCACTTCTCACTTCAGCTACAAGCAGGAAAGTATATGTATGTATTTCAAGAAAGAAACAAACGGAGCCTGCTATTCAAGTTAATGAAACACGCGTAAGCAAAAGTTGCAAACATGCTTTATTCTGATGACTCATAGACCACGCATACACTAGTGCTTTATTTCACACTATGCATTTGTTTTGTTGACACACAAGCCACACATACAATGGGTTGACTACTGTTTCTTTCAGAGAACTTATATTAGATGCGTTCGACAAAGGAAAGTTAACTTTTCACCACAGTGAAACAAAATAGTGCCATTTAAACGATTTGTTAAAGCAGCTCTAATTTGCTGATGATGTACATGTATACTGCATATAACGAGTTTTATACCAGTTTTTGTTTCATTAAAATAACTTAATATTTACGCAAAATACAGCTGTGTATTTACGAAGCACTTTTAGCACATTTAACAATTTAAATGCCGGCGTTGGATATTGGTTAGCAGTTCTCGGCCCGCAGAGTCTTTAATGGCCAGCACTCAAGAGGTTAAATGCTTCATTCAATAAATAATCTTAACAAATACCAATTGTGAGTTCATTATTAATCAGATAATTGCCTGGGACAACTATGAGTGATATCAAACTGACTACTCCTGTGATCCAGTTGTTAGCATGCTACCTACCATGTGTAAATCTAGAATTCCTGGGTTCAATTCCAAGGTGCGGGATGGGAATTATTCCCAATCCTCCATAGAGTCTGGCAGTGTGAGTGAGAACGTAAATGTGTTCATGAATTTAATGTTTATAAACAGAATACCCAGAATAAATAAACTCAAGGATCAACAAACACCAGAGTAAAATGAGTGAACATTGTTGCTGATTAGCAACTGTTCCAATTGTTCCAAAGGCAAAGCTACCAATATGACCTTAGATATTAAAGGCAGCATATAAATGGAGAAAAAGAAATATTGAACTCACTTGTAGTAGTATTACTTATAATAATGTTTCTGTATGTATGGGTTTAAACTCTAATTGTAACCCGTCCAATATGACACTAGATTGGACATTAATAAAAATTAAAAAAAAAATCTAATTGTAACTTCAACATGTCCTGGTTGAACATCTCACCCTTCCAAATTACTCTTTCATCGCTCCAAGCACCACACATGCAATTCAATGTGGACAATGGGTGATCATGCAGAATGCTTTTAAAACTGATGCCTACTTGATGTATACAGTTTAAACATTACATGTTTACATTAGGTAGTTCACACAAAGCTGATATGTATTCTAACATTAATTGGAACTGTGACACTATGCAAAGAACTTACAGAACAGCGCTTGAAGGCAAACCAGCTATGGTTTACATTTCAGGATGTTTAAAAAAAAGGTGTCTGATATTGCAACAGGAGTTGGGATTCATCAAAACTACAATAAATGCTCCTGTTAAATATATGTCCAGAAACAAATACGTGTTGAGATATGAGCCATTTTACAAAAATGTGCCACCTATCCACATTTTTTATGGGTTTGGCATACTAGCCAGAAATCCAATGGATTGAGGTCCAGCAAATGTAGAGGCCATGCTACTGGACCTCCTCGACCAATCCATTGTCCATTAAATATTTGGTTTAAGTATCAGGATCGCTTTAGTCCCAATGTGTGGGCAGGAACTGTAGGTGACAGACTCCAAGGACCATGCATTTTACCGAAGGTGCTGTGTACCATCGATTCCTGTATGACGAGTTACCTTTACTTTTGGAGGATGTTGTTCTTGTGGAAAGACTATGCATGTGGTCTATACATGATGGGGCATCACCCCATTTTGTATGTGTCGTGTGACAATACTTAAACTAAACATTTAAAAGATGATGGATTGGCCAAGGAGGTCCAGTAGTATGGCCTTCCCATTCGCTGGACCTCAATCCATTAGGTTTCTGGCTATGGGGACATTTAAAGACATTACTATATGCCAAACCTATCCAAAATGTGCATACATTGCACAGTTTTCTAAAATGGCTCATATCTCAACAAGAATTTGTTTCTGGACATATGTTTATAGGAACATTTATTCTAGTTTTGACCAATCCCAACTCCTGTTGCAATATTGGACACCTTTTTTAAACATTCTGTATTAATAATACAGTAAAACCTGCCAAGTGTAACGTGATCATTCCAGTAATATTTTTTTATTTTCACAGGTTTCTATCTCACAAAGGGTTGTACATATTTTAGTAAAATAAAATACAAAACATATAAAAAATAGGTTCAATTGTAATATCTTGCTGTATTTTCAACTTACATGTCATACATAATTGCAATTTCTCCATTAGTTTCTTTTCCCCCACATATCCGTCAAAGTGCACTGTCGGGACTTCTTCACAAGAGAATTCTCTATGACCACCTATGCATCCTGCATCAGCTCCAGCAGTTCTGGAACATTCTTGGAAACTGCAAATTCCTGAAGGTCACTCACAACAGATAATGCTTCTCTAAAAGTGCATATTTTTGGCTTCCTTTCATTGGCTTCATCGTTGTCATCCTCGTCTATTCCTTCCAAGACTTTACATCTACTGTTTCCAGCAGCAATACCTGCTGTACTTTGAATGTCTTCAGTTGTGGCAAGTTTGTTACCAAAGAAAGCATCTATGTATTAAGCATAATGTTACTCCGTCTTAATCAAATTGCATAAGCTCTCATGGCCAGTGTCATAAAATACAAACTGATTATCCAGGCCGTGGGCTGTGGGCCGTGGTCTAGTGGAAAATCTCCTTCCAGACGTTTGGTTTGAAGCTGCGTCAAACATCCTCAGTGGCAATTACTGATACAGATCCATTTGTTTTCACGTTGCTGAGAGTAGCAGAGTATTACGGTCACACTAAGATCAACGCAGCTTCAAACAAAATGTCTGGAAGAAGATTTTCCACTATACCACGGCCCACAAGCCTGGATAACCAATTTGTAAAATCTGTCCTAGTTAGGTTATTTATGCAAATGGTTCCGGAAAAACTATTCTGTTTCCACATTAGGCAGTTTTTCGGTTTAATGTGTTATTTACCATAGAAAATAGCTCCGTTCTGAGATTTAGTTTCTGGTTTTCCAGGTTTCCGGTATATAGGAGGTCCAGTTTAGTCAGGTTTTGCTGTACCAGAAACACTTATTGCTTTAAAGATATAAAAATCTGCAGCCATGGTTGGAGTATACGTTCATTTAATATATAATTCTTGTATGTACTTTCCTTGCTATTTTTATGCATCTTATAAAGAAATACTTATAAGCTATTGAAATCATGATAGATACTTGAAATACTGAACCTACCTTGAGAAAGGCTCTCATTTTCAAAAGAGTCAACTGATTTCCTTTCTTCCTGTAGTTCTCTTAGTGAGGTGCCTCGTGAATATGGCTCAAAATTATATTGAACTTCTACTGTCTCTTGCTGTGGTTGAGGTAAACTTTTAACAAATTCAAGATATTGTGAACCAGGTTCATATGATTGACTGCTTTCCCACAGTGTCTGTAACTAACACAATAAGAGCTTGTTAGCAGAAACATTTCAAATTCTGGATTGAAGGTATTACCAGAAAATTAAAACAATTGGATGATGGTAATCAATCACCTTCAGAGGATGAATTCTTTCTAGGTAAAATTTATTATTAGCTGAAGGAGATGGTAATGATAAATAAAAGGCATAAACACTAAGAATATTATTGAAACCATCCAAATTACTGCATACTGGTGTTTCTTAGTTTCAAGCTTAATCAACAGTGTTAAAACCCGTAATCAAAAGGTGCACTTGAACTGAAGAGTTCTATTTGGAGCTAAAGTTTGTTTTCTGAAAATTACAATAAACAATTCCAACATAGCCTACAGAGAAAACAGGTTTCACCATTTTCAGCTAAAGAGTAGAGACAAAGCTCTATGTAGTCATGTCCTTGATTCTCCATGTCAATCATAGTAATACAGGGCACTCCACAAGGAAGTTTAGGTCATCTGTTTCCTCAGCATTCAAGGAAATGAATATTGCAATCATAGCCAAAGTAAGGACCATATTGCTGATAAGTCTGTAAGGGAGAGAAGGAGGGATGATGTGGTGTAAGTTAGGCCATCCCTTCTACAATACATGTAGGTATATGTGATACTCAAATTGAGATTACATGTGGTAAGGCAAAACAGGGACTTAAGAAAGAAATGTTTCCGATATTTTATAGTTTCAAATGCATAAACTGAAAGCTTTTACATATAGTGGGTGGAAGGGAGGTTATTAGATTAATTTAAACCAGTGGTATATCTTGGTATTTGGAACACATTTTGTATCTTACAGTTTTGCCTCTGACCATTTCCTACAGAGATATTCTAGTTTTGTGAAAAACAAGCTGGCAACACTGCAGATTGTGTGGATGTCATTTTTCCTAGCTCAGTACATAAATAAACACAGTAACAGTGCCTCTTGAAAATATTAAATACATACCCTGCCTTGTCCTTTTGTATTTGCTGTGCGACTGTAGGCCAATCACAAGCGCTAGCTCCCAAAACATTACACGAAAGTGAAAGCACCTGACCCGTTTAAATCCACAAACCAGGTTATTTCCCTGACCAACCTCAATCCAATGTTGTCGACTTACTTCATTTCTGAAAGAAATGCTCAGAGTACTCCTTCAATTCCTTTAAGTGATTAATTATTTGGAAACCCTGTGTGATGTCCCATAATTACTACCAAAGCTATGTCAGAAATAAGCTACTCTACACATCTTACAAAAAGCCATTATTTACTTACTGCAGCGAAGTTCTTGTAACAGCAAACACAAAAAAGATTCAAATCTTTCAAAACCAAAGTCTGAGATTAATTACAGGTGCTATCAAAACCACACCAATAGCAGCTATGGAAATACTAACCAACCAATGCCCCAGTGAATATGAAATAGAAAAAGCGGCTCCTATTCAACACGAAAAGTTGATCAGACTCCCATTCAATACATGGCACAAGAGAAATTTTACACATACACTAAAGACTCAGGAGAGCTTTTTTCCCAAAATTCAAGACATCAAGAAGAATGTATACCTTCCTAATTCAAAGGAAAACTTCATATCTAAAGTCAATCCGACACAAACATTAGACATCACATATTATTTACACCTGACAGAAGAAGTTAAGAAAAGTGATACTCCAACTAATATTCTAAAATTATTGGCATTAGAGACAATCCATACTAGATTTCCAGAACACGAATGGCTCCATATTTATACTGATGGATCATTTATATCAAACCAAGATGGAGCAGGTGCTGGAGTCACATGTCACCTCTTTTCCTATTACAAATCTTTAAGTTATGAAACTACAAACTTTGATGGAGAAATTGAAGCAATTCGAATGGTCCAACAAAATCTTTTGTACAGAATTTCACATTTTCAGCAAGCAGTTATTCTCTCAGATTCCAGGGCAGCAATTATAGCAATTACTTCCAAGTTGTCACCAAAAAACCAAACAATTATAGAATGTTGGAAAATCCTTACCCATCTAACAACACTTCAAAAACACATAGTCTTCCAATGGATACCAGCTCACTGTGGACTGAGTGGTAATGAGAAAGCTGATTTTCTTGCAAAAAAGGGTACCAGCAATGTGCAGAAATCAATAGTTAATTTACCATTTTATGCAGCTAAAAGATTAATCAACTCTGAATTCAAAAAAAGATTGAAAAATATTACTATGAAAAATCAAAGAATAAAAGATGGGAACTACCAAACATTCAAACAGTAATTCCTGAGTATCCTCGAAAAACAGCAGTTGCAACCTTCAGGTTGATTACAGGACATGATTGTCTGGCAAAACATTTAAACAGAATTGGGATATATTCTTCACCACTCTGTCCTCTATGTGATCTGCAAGAGGAAATGAATCGAGACCACCTTCAAATATGCCCAGCCTCTTCTAATGCCCCATCCATCAGTGAAAAATATTGGAGAGCAAGAGGATTAATGACTTCATTGTCAGAAATCCAGCATTAGCTAACAACAACAACAACACATTAAGAAACTATTATCTTCATACTTCTTGTGGAACTACGCATCCAATTTGGATCAAAAACAGTTTTTTTTTAAATTGGCTGATCAAAGAACAAAATGCCATTAGACTTTTTTGTTTGTAATGTTTCTATGAAGCACATATTAGAAGAAATGTAATTACTTCCCTTCCACTCTGTATGTGCAATAATGTGGGCTTATATTTATGAATTTGAACCCAAACTGTGCAATCCCTTACATTTTTACAGCTATCTATTACTGATAAGTTTGAAATGTAATTGTGTGCTCTGCTGACCTGTGAACCCTAAATAAAATAAATAACAACCAGTTGAAAGAAGTATGAATACAGTATACTTTAAACTAGAAAGATCTCAGTGAATCCATTGAAAAAGTTTATAAATACTGTTCTTCTATCTTTCATATATGTGCAAAAAATGACATGGAAAAGAAAATCATTTGTGAAGCTCACACTTTGTCTTATAAGTGGTTGCACCACCATAGAATGTATGCTGAATTTAAGGAGATGGCCACAATTACATGATTGCTTTAGCTAGTAGTATTTAATTCCTAAGATAGTTCTTTCATGTTTGTTCACTGTAATATTTAATGACAGCAGCTCATTGAAAATGAAACATTTCTTTATTTTAGATTAAAGAATAAAAGAAAGTAAATACTTTAACATGTAAGTACAGGGCTTTCGAATTGGTTCTCACCACTGCACGGCCTTTTGCCTGTGCGAGTTTGAAGCTGCCGCGGCCGGGTGTGGCGCTACTAACAAGCCAGACATAAAACATGTATACAAATCTTACCTTATAGAAAATGCTGTAAATGTCGTGAACGATGGTTTAATCGATCCACAGCTTCTGTTTCTTTTCAGATGAGGCGTGGTTTCATCTAAATGGCTGCGTGAACACTCATAACAGTCAGTATTGGGCATCTCAAAATTCACATCGCATTCATTATCCATCGTTCACGACATTTCCAGCATTTTCTATAAGGTAAGATTTTTATACATGTCTTACGTGCGGCTTGTTAGTAGCGGTAAACCCAGCCGTGGCAGCTTCAAACTTGCACAGGCAAAAGGCTGTGCAGCGGTGAAGAACCAATTCGAAAGCCCTATATATGTATATGCAGTTAAAGTAAGATGCAAAAAGATACACTAACTTTTAATCATCACATATGAAAACTAAAATGTTTAGTGTTTGCCTAAGCATTCAATAAAAATAAATATAAGCAGAATTATATTTTTATTTAAAGATTAATGAAATATAATAAATGATTTTATTCAAACATTTCATAAAAAGACTAAGAACAAATTGGAAAAGGAAGGAAGCAAGCATGTGTTATAACAATGTTGTTCTATTGTATGCTAGGAGAATGCAGATTGAGGCTTAGTTATAACAGTTAAACTAGACCATAATTTACAATTCATTCAAAGCAAAATACTAAATTGTGGGAAATTAAACCATTTACAGAAGAAAGTGCAGAAAACAGAAAATATAGATCTGGTACTTTTTGTCATATACTTAAGTAAGACTGGCCTTAATCATTCTGTATTTCAATTATAGTGCTACAGAGTGTTGAAAAACATATTTCATTGAAATAAGGCTGAAAGAATAAAATGGTTTCACAACTTCTCTTTCATCTCTGAACCCAAAATCGCTTCCTAAACGGATAACCTATTTGCTTGGTGTAACAAAATCTGTAAACACTATCTGACATATTTTAGAGGGGGAACATTCTGTGTGTCATACTAAAAATGCATTGTCACTGTAACATGATCTCCCCTTTGCATTCTGTGCACCCAGGCAATTGTGTCTAGTATAAGCCTACCAGACGTCCCGTATTAGCCAGGACAGTCCCTTTTTTGAGCCTCTGTCCCGTATTTTTTAAAAGTAGAACGGGATGCCAAAATGCCTTTTTTTTGTGGCAATGACTTATCAATACAAAACGCCTTTAATTATAGTTCTCAAAAATTCAATGTCCTGTTTTGCATTAGTTTGCTGAAAAATTTTAAAATACTAACAACTGACAAACCAAAGCACTGTTTATATTATGGGTCTACAATATTCATACACCTGAAAGCATGTGTAGACTTCGCTTCAAAACGTACAGTAGCTGATGACAATTTTACTGTGTCGGTCCGTGCTATGGTAAGATGATGCCAACTAATAACTTGTAATCACTTGCGTTTGATGTGAATACCGCCAACAATATTGGAAACTGTAAACGCATACGCTTGAGTCAAAAGAAATTCATTACAGTTATGATTTTGGTAGAAGACAGTACTGTGTTCTCTGTTCTGCATTTTTAAAATAATAAAATACAATAAACTTTTATAAACTGTGAGTGCTAGACACTTTAAATTAATAATATGCCACCACCGAAAAGAAAGTGTGTTTTTAATAGTGACCTACAAAAGGAATATCCATTTATTAAAAAAACAATTTCTGACTCAGATGTTCGATGCAAGAAGTGTGCATCTACTTTCAGTATAAGTCATGATGGACGATCGGATCTATCACAACACATAAATAGTGAAAAACATAAAATAATGGTGTGTGCAAGTGTGTCTTCAAGCACAGTATTGACTAATTTTTTTTAAAAGTGAAAGTTTTGGTGATAAAGATATGAAATTGGCAGCTGTTGAAGGAGTGTTTGCTTACCATACTGTCCACCACAACAAATCTATCAGATCAATGGACTGTACATCTAAACTTATTCAATGTACTTTTGAACCAAAATTTACTTGTGGTTGTAGCAAAACCGAGGCAATTATATTAATTATATTAAATGTTTTAACCTCATTTGCCATTTCTCAACTAGAATCTGATTTACAGAAAGCAAATCTTATTTCAATAATTTATTTATTTATTCATTCAGTTCAATACAGTGGAATACACAATTGAACCATATCATGAGTCAATACATAAGATGATATAAAAAGGTACCCTATAAGGGCCCATGTCATGAGAAACATAAACAGAAAGGAATTTAGTGATTACATAGTATATACAATATAATTAGATAAGAAGTTAAAAGTACAATTAGTATAATCAAAACATCATAGAAAATATCTATAAGTTTAGGTATTCTTCAATACTGTAAAAAGCTTTGGTTATTAAATAATTTTTTATCCTATTTTTAAAGGTATTATAATTTTCATATGATTTTAGATTTTCAGGCAAAGCATTATAAAACTTTGCTCCCATATAACTAGGGACCCTCTCTGATAAATGTAATCTGGTTCTGGGGAGATTTAGTAATTGATTATTCCTGGTATTATATGTGTGAACATCTGATATGTTTTTCATTGGGAATTTAAATTGAACTAAATATAAAATGGTTCTATAGAACAAGCTTGGTAATGTAAGGATTTTCAGCAGAATAAAAGTGCTTTTACATGATTCGTTATACCTTAGACCACCTAAATACCTAATAGCCTTTTTTTGTAATACAAATATTCTTTGAAAATTTTGTTTAGATGTATTTCCCCATAATTCAATTCCATATGACAAAAAGGAGTGGATAAGCCCAATGATGGATTCATCAAACTATAAGGACGTAAAAATATTTTCATTGCTTGTTAGGTACCTTAATGCTACTGAGGGGATTCAAGTTAAAATATTGGATCTGAAATCTTTGCCTGGAAGAACTTCAGAAATCATTGCTACATTTTTGAGTGAGTGTTTTAAAAATAATAATTTAAAAGAAAAACCAATTGCTCTTTGTGCAGATAATACAAACTGCAATTTTGGAGGTATATCTAGAAAGGGCGTCGACAATGTCTTCACAAAACTGAAAGGAAATTTAGGTCATAACTTACTTGGGGTTGGATGTTCTGCTCATATAGTCCACAATACTATCAAGATGACTGCTGATGTCCTTCCTATTGATATTGAATGCACTGTTTCTAAAATATATTCTTATTTCTATGTGTATACTGTAGGGGTAGAAAATCTTAGAGAATTTTGTGAATATGTAGATCAGGAGTACAAACAAGTTTTAGGCTATAGCAATACAAGGTGGTTTGCTTTACTCCCTGTGGTTGAATGTCTTTTGGCTATGTTTCTTCCTCTGAAATCATATTTCAAATCTCAAAGCAAATGTCCATTTGTTATCAAGTCATTCTTTGAAAATTTTTGTCAGAAGCTTGGCTGTACTTTCTTCACAATCAAGCATCAACTTTTCACGCTGCAGTCCAAAGAATAGAGCATCAAACAGTTACAGTTTTTGAAGTAATTTCTGTGTTAGTTGATTTAAAAGTTAATTTAGTTTCCAAGGGCAAAGATTGTTTCATAACATCAGCTGTCAGATCAATCCTTGGTAAATTGAGAAATGAAGGTTTATCATCAGAGATTGCAAAATTTGAACAGCATGTTCAACCATTCTATCAAACTGCAGCTGAATATTTAAATAAGTGGCTTGAACCCATTGAGAGTTTGCGGGACTGCAGCTGGGTAAAACTTAAGGCAGGAGTACTCCAATGGAAGGATATACAAAAGACTTCATTCGTGAAATGGCTCCTTCTACTATAATAGACAATACTGGTCTATATGATGAGTATGTATATATTAAACAATATGTAATTGAAAATATTAGAAAAGTCGAAACTGGAAAATACAACACCTAGCGATTGTTGGGTAGAAATTATTTCACATTGTGCCTTATACCAATTATCTTAAAATATTAGAATTTCCTCTTTGTTTACCTGGAACTAATGCCCCCACTGAACAAGTGTTTTCTCATATGAATGCTTTGTGGACAAATGACAAGAACGCTCTTTCAATACAGACTTTGAAAGCTTTCTTGACTAATGAGGGAACTTTAGTGTAAATATTTAAGATGCTCTCGGGCTTCGAGCCAGGTGTAGTGATGAAAAGACATCAACGTTTCGGGAGTGTACATCTCTCCCATCTTCAGGATGAATGACTAGCAAGAGTGAAGGGACCAGTACTGTCAGCCAGTACGTACCGAGTAGAAAACACCCAGTCTAGTGTGGAGGTGGTTCACCGCTCCGTTGGAATCTGTGTTTTCTGAGTCGGTCGATGTACACTCCCGAAATGTTGATGTCCTTTCATCACTACACCTGGCTCGAAGCCCGAAAGCATCTTGAATATGTTCGTCACCAGGAAAGCTACAAATCTTATTTTAGTGTAAATTTTTACAAAATGTGTGGTAAAGTGGACTTACTAAAGAAGATACATTCATTTGCAAAATATCAATGAGAAATTAGTTGACTTAGTTGACACTAATAATTTTACAGGATCGTTTGGCAAGAGTGAATTCAGAATTATTATATATGTAAGTTATACATTATTTATTTAGTATTTATTTATTTTTAGTTTCAAAACCTTCATATTTATGACAAAACAATTTTACACATTCTCTTTTGTCCCTTTTTTATTCAGAAAAAAAATTTAAAATGTCCCATTTTCTTGTTTAAAAAAATCTGGTCACCTTAGTCTAGTATGGTCTTAAGGGAGGTCAAGATCTTACTATCAAAGACATCAACCCAGTGTTTTTATATGCACATTAATCTCCATGACTTATATATATACATCGCAAGCCAGTGATGTCAGGTACTGATTGACAGCTACATTTTGGGGTACTGTAGAACATGAACATAAATAATACAGATTAAAACCAAGTGTTTTACCTGATCTGTACCAACAGAGGAAATACTTCAATTACAAAAGTTTGACCATATTGTAAATATTGTACTTACATGTTTTATAATTTTTTGACAATGCTTGAAACTTGTAAAAGTCTATAAGCAAAAAAGATTATTACTATTATGATCATCATTATCATTATGATGATGATCGTGATGGTGGTGGTGGTGGCAGCGGCAGCAGTGGTGGTGGCAGTGGCAGTGGCGGTGGCGGTGGTGGTGGTGGTGGTGGTGGTGGCGGCGGCGGTGGTGGTGGTGATGCTTCTGGTATTGGTGATGGTGATTATGATGGTGATGGGGGTGGTAATGGGGGTGATGGGGATGGTGATAGTAATGGTGGTGATGGTGATGGTGGTGGTGGTGGTAATGGTGGTGATGGTGGTGGTGGCATCATGAAAAAAATGATTTTGTTGTTTAAAGATGCTGTCAATTGCCAGGATCACATCAGCATCACCGGTGTTCCGGAATTTTGTCCCGTAGGAGTTCTTTTACATGCCAGTAAATCCACCGACATGGAGCTGTCATTTTTAAGCACACTTAAAACCACCAGTCTGGGCCAGATTTGAACCTGCGACCGGTGGCGATGGTGGTGATGGTGGTGGTGATGATGATTATATCATCATCATCACCACCACCACCACCATCACCAAACCATCATCATGATAGTGGTTGTCTTCTTCATCATCATGATCATCATCATGATCATCATCATCATGATCATCATCATGATCATCATCATCATGATCATCATCATCATGATCATCATCATCGTCATAATCATAGGTTTTTTATATTCTGACCTGGGGCGCAAATGACCTAGTTGTCGACGGGCCCCTAAACTCCATCAATCCAATCCAATCATCATAGTCATAATCATCATCATCATCATCATCATCATCATCACCACCATCGTCATCATCATCTTCATCATCATAGTCACCACCACTGCCACCATCACTGCCATTGCCATCACCATCATCATCATTATTATACAATGAGACAAGAAAATCAGAAGATTATGTATGTCTGTGAATTATATATTTTAAATATAATGAGATGGAAGAAAATAATAAACTATGTTCCATTTTTTTTTTTTTTTGTATTCACATAGAGGAAAGGAAATATATAATGTTACATGATTGTGTGCTACTCATTTATTAGGAGTAACAATGATCAAATGACAAATCACTGCAGCTATAGCTATCACAAAATTTGATGGCGGGTGACTCGATATTAAATTCGGTCATAAGCTTTCCATGCCATGCTGTGAAATCACACTGTAAAGCCAATTATATAAATGTCATTTGCACTCACAAAATTGATTTGCACAGAAGGAAAAAGAGTAACAATAGTCTGCCATCAGCCGCCATTAAATTTTGTGGCTACCATAAAGTTGTCCGTCCAGATTTCATAGCTGTAATTATTTGACACTTCAAGCAGAATATTCCATTAAGTTCATCAATCTGAAACTTTTAATATAATGAAAGCCGAAAGCTCATCTTGATGAAACAAATATTTTGCAAGTGGTCCACCAGATCCTTAATATTTGTACAAATGAATTAGATAGGTGCTGCTGAAATAAAAACTATATTTTGGGAATAAAGGCAACTGAATAACAAAATTGGGTTTAAATTACAGTTTAACTTTTCTTTCATGTTAATATAAAATTTAAATTTAAATCATGATTATGAAGTGTGGTGGTTGCTGTTTATGGAACTGGCTGGAAAAAATATGTTTAAGTAATGCAAAATATTTACTTTTTGTCAACATGCTTTATGAATTTCATGTGAGGTTTACCAGTGAATTAGTAATTAGTGATTGTTACATTTCAGATTATATGCTTCTTTTTTTCCTACCTTTCTTTCTTCCTTTTTCTTCCTCTATAGTTTCTTTCACCACCATAAGTCTCCTTTTACTCTTTCCTTCACTGTTAAACCATTGTGAAACAACAGCTTATTCTCATAATATCCCTTTATCTATGAGTAAAACTTTCAGACTTATTCCTGTTCATTTCATTTCCATTTACCTTTAACTTCTGCCATTATACAGTACAACCATTTTTATTGTGAAAAACTTCCCTCTCCTCATACCTTCACTGTTATCTCTACGTCATTGTTTTCTCTATCCATTAATCATATTTATAGTTAAATAGTTGATCACAACAAAGTTGTAAGCTTCATTTCTTACAAAGTAGAATTTTACATGGAAGAAGGATATTAATGATGTTTGGGGCAAGGCAGAGATATTGGGTGTGTTCTACCAATGACCTGTAACATTTTTAATGTCTCTGCCTCGCCCTAAGCACTAGTAACAACCTTCTTCCATGTAAAACTCAACATTGGATGGAAATAAGGATCACAACCTTGTTCTGGGCAGCTATTCAATTATTGTTGTAGTGTTTAACGCCCGCTTTTACTACTACGGCACCACAGGCGGTGACACTGATGATACATGGAATGAAGATGGAGCACCAGTGGAATGAGATGGCGGGGGAAACCGGAGCACCTGGAGAAAACCCTCCCTGACGCCGCTTCGTCCACCACAAATACCACATGCGGGTCCCTGGGATCGAACCTGGGCCGCCTAGGTGGTAGGCGAGCACGCTAACTGCTTGGCCACGGCGCCACCTATTCAATTATTCAAACAAAGGAAGATAATTACTAGCCATATCATCTAGTTGTTGTTTCATTCATTTATGTTATCTTCCTAAAAAAGTGAAAATATTCATCCATCCTGCAACGAGAACTGCAACTGCAACCAGAAACTCTACTCTTAAATACATATTTAGTACATTTGCATACTTTGGTTGCAATGAGTTCAATTAGTTTACTATTGGGCTTAGTGTCCTGTTTAATTAATTATTAATTTTAATTTTTATGACACGTTAGTAAGATTATGTAAGATTATACCTAAGACCTGAAAGTTTCTGTGCATAACAAATTATGGCTTCATGGGAGATAAGTGCTGTCAGAAATGTCATATTCAAGATTTCAATAATGCTTTTTTGGAAGCTAAAGCAAAAAAGCTAAAGAAAAACGTGATGATGATGGTACAAAAAAGAAAGAAAGGAATCTATCAGTTGGGAGCTTGAATATTATGCTGATCTCTGTTGTTCTCTGGGACCTCCTGAAAAGATAGGGTACTACTTTATGTTGTTGTTAGCTAATGCTGGATTTCTGACAATGAAGTCATTAATCCTCTTGCTCTCCAATGTGGTACTACTTTATAAAAGCCCAAGTCTTGCTTTGGCTCATCTTTCATGAAACCATAAATGTAAATGTACTATCATTGATACTCATTTTTTAAGGGGAAATATACATGCATATATTACCTGTGTAGGCATAGCAGCATTAAGCGTGTGCTGCAACTGAAAATAGGCTACAGTTACGGTCTTCATGACAATATCACTCTTCATAATTAGCTCTCGTACCTGCTGAATGATGTCAGATTTTACAGCTTGTAGTTTTGCATGACAGTCATTGGCCTCAGCAATGTGTGCTTTGTACGTTGCTTCAGCTTCTAAGGCCTGAGGAATAAGCATCAATATATGTCCCTATAAAATTACAGTATTTATCTCTTCAGTCATTACACTATCTGTAAAATTTTACATGAACTAATTGACATAAGTAAGCCAAACAGTGATTGTTAAAATCACATATATAGTTATTTAGTACATAAAAATTATATCACACATCAAGTTACTCATGCCAGTGCTTCATACTTCCATTTTTAGCAGAATATTATATATTGGCTGTGTCATAACAAATTGAAATTTTTCTAGCTGAGATTTTTAGACCATTAAAATACATTCCAAATAATTGCCCTTCAAAAATTCAATACAATTCACTGGCATTTGAATAACTAATTGAAATAACTGTATGTACAGTATATACAGGAAGTCTATGGATTCAGCACTGACTCTCCAGGATTGTGTTCTGTGGACAAATCAAAATAAAAATTGTTACAGAAATTACCTTATAAGTGCAGTTGGTTTGAGTCGTTTGGGTCCCAGGCTTACAGCAACTTAATGTAATGATAAGAAAGAAACTATACAATTAATATGTAAAATTGGTGTTGTTTGTATTAAAATGTATTTGGATTATAAAAAATACTATACCTACTATAAGTGTAGCAGTTCTCAATTTTTAGCTGACTTATTCTATGAATGAAGTCATTGGGATCAGAATATTTGACTCAGCTGGACACAATTTATATATTATTTGAGAGTGTGAGCATTCTAGTTTAAAAATTTAGCACTGACTTTCACTGTTTTCTTAGTTAAGAGGATAACTTATGTCAAACCTACAATTGTACAGTTAACTTGCAATAAAATTAAAGTAATAAGTTGCCAGTACTGTTTATTCTAACAAGAGGGCATATAAAAATAATGGTAGTGTGTCTACTTAATGTTCCATGTATTTTAAATAGCAAAAATAAAATGAACTTCAGATTATCTAATTTGAGAATATTAGAATACTAATATACCAGAACTGCTCAATATTTTGTCAGTTATTACCTTATTTAGTACTATTTCATCAACAACATAAATACGAGGTGTGTTATTGAAGTAAGTACTGATAATTTTTTAAAAAATAACAGTATATTATTTTTAAAATATTTTATTGTTACTCATCACCTGACATCCACTGCTTCTTCACATAGTCACTGCCATAATTCAGGCACTAGGTATAACAGGAAACCAGGTTTTTTATGGATTCATCGAAGAATGATGAAAACCAGTGTGCACTTCTGGTTTCAAAACATCATTGTTGAAATGGTTTTCACAAGGAATTTCTTCAAATGAAGGAACAGACAAAAATTGCTTAGTGCTAAATCCAGACTGTATGAAGGGTGGCCGAATTATTCCCAATTGAATGTTATTATCCGATCTTGAGTTTGTTTGGATGTATGTGGCTGAGTATTGTTGCTCATTATTGTTTCCTCTTAAATGTCACACAATTGGTGCAGAATGTTAGGTGGCATAACATCTTCTGCATTCAAAAAATGAATCACTGATCTGACTTCAAAGTCGGTGGCTCCTTC
>CM060964.1:86616929-86701929 GCA_030765045.1 Tenodera sinensis
ATCATCATTATTATTATCATCATTATTATTATCATTATTATCATCATTATCATCATTATCATTATTATTATCATCATTATCATTATCATCATCATTATCATCATCATCATTATCATAATCATCATTATTATTATCATCATTATTATCATAATCATCATTATTATTATCATTATCATCATTATCATTATTATCATTATCATTATCATCATTATCATTATCATAATCATCATTATCATTATTATCATAATCATTATTATTATCATCATTATTGTTATCATCATTATCATTATCATCATTGTCAACATCATCAGGAGGAAGAGGAAGAAGAGGAAGAGGAGGAAGAGGAAGAAGAGGAAGAGGAAGAAGAGAAAGAAGAGGAGGAAGAGGAGGCAGAAGAAGGAGAAGAGGAGGGATAGGAGGGGAGGAGGGATAGGAGGGGAGGAGGGATAGGAGGGGAGGAGGGAGAGGTAGGAGAGGAAGGAGAGAAAGGAGAAGATGATGAAATAGATAAAGGAGAGGAAGGAGAAGGAGAAGATGAAGAAGAAGGAGGAGGGGGAGAGGAAGAGTAAGAGGTAGAGGGAGAGGGAGAAGGAGAGTTGAAGGTAGAGGGAGAGGTAGAGGTAGAGGGAGAGCGAGAGTGAGAGTGAGAGGTAGAGGGAGAGGAAGAAGAAGACCTGGCTACAGAACTGCATATGCTGCATTATAAAATAATCAGGGCAGTGAAATACTGCTGCTCAGAATGACTCTGGACTCAATTTTTTAATTTTAAATTACTGTGTAAGAATAATTTTTTAAATTGTGAAGCACATAATGTTCATTTTTATGTCTGTTTTAATGTGCTGAATATTCTTTACATACATAATAAGGGAATAATATCTAGATGGTTAGTTTTATTTGATTTATACAGGCATTGGAGCAAAACTTACACTGTTATAACTTATAACATTAACAACAGTTAAACATTTCTTTTGCAGAGCTTGATTTCACAGAGAAACATTTCTCGCTTTCTTCTGGATACATTTTCAGATGCTTACACATTTGGTCCAATTTGTTAATGCTACTTTTGAATTAAAGGGAAAACTTACTGCTTTGGTAGTCAATGTAGTGACTGGTGATTGTTTTATACACTTTTTCATTTAAATAAATCCTCAGAAACAGTTTCAGAAGCCTTAGATGAGAGAGCTGTAGAGGCCCAACATTTTGGAGATGATATGGATGCCAAAAAATACATTCAACTTCACTCTGGCATTGTTTTACAGAATAAGGAACCATATCTTTGATATGAAAATGGAACCTCATACACTTTCACTTTTTACAGCAAAATATCTTTAACCATGACACCATCAGTGGTGAGTTAAAATTCCTACTTTGCTATATGCTACATTAGATGATAACATTTTTCTAACTGCAGCTCTATTTCAAAGCAAAATGAACATTTTTAGTTGATAAATTCAAATATTTTGGAAGTTAGCTTAACCTAGTTAGCTCAGTCTAAGGTACTATAAGTGGTTTACGAAAGTTTTTACATGAAGCAACAGCAGTAATAGTCACATTTTCATTGCTGCATCTCCATGTAAAGCTCAGGGTTGAGATTCAACATGCACTCCCAAATAAAGATTCTGAAGGTTGTGTATTATACAATGGGGAGCACAACAGTGACCTACTTAGATTTACTGTGGCTATCAGGAGGGAAGAGTGAAATGTAGGAACCACAGGTGGAACAGAGAGATGTGAAGAAGTCCCTAAAGTTCCAGGCTCAAAGATCTGTCACACTACTGGAGCTCCCTAGAGATGACGATGAATGGCTTGTCAACCAAGCCACCCTCTAGTGTCCAAAGAGAGTACTCTTTACTTTCAGCGAGCATCCATGTCATCTGTCTGGGACTGCCATATGCTAAGTACAAAACCTAGAAGCACACATAAAAGATGAGAAGAAAACAGAATGAAAGTCAAATGATTTAAAGGAAATTGTGGCAGATGATAAACCACCTCACAATTTGCCTACTGACTGGGGAAAACCATGAAAAACCCAAAGTTAGAATAGGCACTTGATGGAAATCTAACCTGGGACCCCCCGAATGCAAGCCTTACATGTTACTGTGGAACCATCTTGCTCGGTAAATAAAGTTATATGTAGCATGTATGCAAAGGTCATTGTTAACAAATAAAATGATATCTTACAACATGATAACAACTGTGCTGTTGAAAAATGCCACAGACCTGCTGTTAAAAATAGTACTGAAATAAGTTGTGATGGTTGAGATCACATATATTCAAACATCCTAGTGACAATATTTCTAGCACTGAATCCAGAGACCTTTAACTGTTCTTTAGAGAAGTAAATTATATTTTTAATAACCAGTAGCATAAATGTTAAGTACCTAAGAAATGGCATTGTACCTTCTGAAGCATTTCCTCATCATCAACCACTTTCTTCTTGTTAAGTTCTAAGCACTCTTCACACTCCTGCTGGGACTGTACATATGCTCTGTGTGCTGAATGCATACGTGCTACTACCATATGCATATGAGAAACTTCCTTCTGCCACTTCTGTTTCATTTGTTTTCTTATCTTCTCATGTTCCATACGCCGTGTACTTAGAGGCTGCCAAAGGTAATCACCTGTTTTTTACATATCTCTTAATGTAAAAGTAAAAATACCACAATATATAACAACAATAAACCAAACTTATATTACATATAACTAATATGAAATCTAATGAGTGAGCTAATGGAACATTACGCATATTAGGGATAAACCCAATAAAAGTTAATGTTTCAAGGGAATAAACACAAACAGCTCAAAAGGATCAACTCTTTAAGAATAGTTATTTCTTGAACTGAATACATATAATTGAAAAATTAACAACAGTGGAAGATTTTATTCCAGTAGCATATTATTATTATTATTATTATTATTATTATTATTATTATTATTATTATTATTATTATTATTATTATTATTATTATTGTTATTGTTATTGTTATTGTCATTGTCATTGTCATTGTCATTGTCATTGTCACTGTCACTGTCACTGTCACTGTCACTGTCACTGTCACTGTCACTGTCACTGTCACTGTCACTGTCACTGTCACTGTCACTGTCACTGTCACTGTCACTGTCACTGTCACTGTCACTGTCACTGTCACTGTCACTGTCACTGTCACTGTCACTGTCACTGTCACTGTCACTGTCACTGTCACTGTCACTGTCACTGTCACTGTCACTGTCACTGTCACTGTCACTGTCACTGTCACTGTCACTGTCACTGTCACTGTTACTGTTACTGTCACTGTTACTGTTACTGTTACTGTTACTATTACTATTGTTATTACTATTGTTATTGTTATTATTATTATTATTATTATTATTATTATTATTATTATTATTATTATTATTATTATTATTATTATTATTATTATTATTATTATTATTATTATTATTATTATTATATCATTATTGTTGTTGCTATTGTTATTATTATTGTTGTTATTGTTATTATTGTTGTTATTATTATTATTGTTGTTATTATTATTATTATTATTATTATTATTATTATTATTATTATTATTATTATTATTATTATTATTATTATTATTATTATTATTATTATTATTATTATTATTATTATTATTATTATTATTATTATTATTATTATTATTATTATTATTATTATTATTATTATTATTATTATTATTATTTTGATTTTTTGTTTCTTCCACATACAAAGATTGAGCGCTTTGAATTATGTTATCCATCAATATTATTTTTGCAAACAATTCACAAAGTACTGGGTGTGGGTACTTAGATCAACATGCATATCAATAAAAATAAGATAAACATTAGATAATATGAATTTTAATGATTAAGTTTTAGAGCATGTGGATATTAGGAGCATACTCTGTAAAGATAAATAATTGTTTTAAAGATATAAACATAATGAACTCAACTAGTTCAGACTTTTAATGTTAATTTCTTCAACTGAATCCATATAATCCAAGAACAACAAGAACAAAATATTCTTCCAACCTAGACCTTTCATACTATTTGTTTCTGTTTCAAACCATGGAGAATATTGGTTGTTTCTTGTCTATCTGTATTATTTTGTTAAAACAACTAACAAACCATTATCTGCAATTACTGAAATTTATACACTTAAGTGTCCAAAAAATAATATTTTGGCATATTTTCAGACAGGTGAAAAATACATATACTGAGTGTAAGGGATGTACATATCAATCACTTAGGAGGTGTTTGTGTAGAGATGAATGAACTTCATAATACCACATTATTCTCTGAACACTTACTGTAACAGAAAGAGGTTTTGCACACCATTCCTGGCATTATTTCTTTACATGAACCAGTATTTATACTGGAGTTAAAATAATGAAAGAGTGGCCTTGAGGACTAACTTATTCTGTAGGTATAAGACATATATTCACATTCAAAACAAATTTAGCACTGTACTTTGGACAACCTTGATTATAAATCACTATAATATTTCTATTTTTAATAGTATCAGTGCTTAGAGTTATTAGTAGGGCTAGGAAGTTGAGGAAAAATCCTTTTTTTCCCTAGTGTCTGAAGATGAGGCCCAACATAATATATGTAATTTCTGGGTCACTGTAGGTCAGAAAATGGAGGATTTTATTTGTCCTGTTTTGCCTTTTTAGCTATTTTTTAAGTTAAAGGTCCTTTTTGGGAACTTTTAATTGTCGTTTTTGCCTTTTTAACTGTTATTTGATTTAAAGGTCCTGTTTTTTAGTATTTTTGTTTCGTTTAATGGTTTTCTTGCAACTTTAAATTTTACTATCTTTTTCCTGTTCAACAGAGTCTAGCACATTTTAACTAATATGCACTCCAGCGCTAGCTACAGCAGATAACAGGTGAGAGGGACCTTTCTATTGTATTCAAGTCATTGGCACCAGCAGAGAACCTAGTAAACCCTCCTTAAATATCCCCTTATTTTTTACCAGCATCATGACAATGGCCTCAACCAGAGAGTAGGAGTGGGTAGGTCATATACAGATGTTTCACTGCAGTTTCACAGTTTGTGAAAGAAATCCTGGTTGTAAACATGCCAAAAACTAAGCCTAGTAAAATTCCTTTTTTGCAGCAACTTATATCTGAATTTGGAGCAGAGGTATTTTCTACTGATGGAAGCAATCTTTTCTGCAAATATTGTGCCAGCAGTATATTGGGCGTGAGAAACATATGAGAGCAGCCTCCCAGGCCACAGAAAAGAGAAAATCAGAGCTTCTGTTAGAACAAAGTGCTAGTGGTTCTAAGTCATCTCCATTTTACAAAGACCTTTGTAGTGCCTTAGTTAGCACAAATATTCTGTTAGCAAAGATATACAATTAATCGTTCAGTTTTTGGAACATTATACTAACTGGAACATTCTCAACGAGTCTACCCTCCGGAAGAAGTACGTGCGTGTGCCACTGCTATGAAGACACTATAGAAAACATTTGCACCAATGTTGTGGATAAAACAATATTTGTGTCTATCTATGAAACAAGCAATGAAGTGGGTTGTTCCATTGCAAATATGATTATTGGTACATTAGAGGAAGACAAACCTGGGAAAATATTTCTTCTCGCAATGCAAATTCTGGAGAGTGTGAATCACTAAACTATTTGCCTGCTGTTTGATAAAAGCCTCTTTCTCTTGTGGCCACAGCGAATAAAATGTGACAATATGCTGCTTTTGGTCATTGATGCAGCACCATACATGGTAAAGGTAGGAAAGGCAATTAAAGCATTTTATCCAAAATTGGTTCATTTAACCTGCCTTGCACATGCTTTGCATCGAGTGAGTGAAGAAGTGTGAAAACACTTTCTAGATATTGACAAACTAGTGTCCAGTGTTAATGAAGTATTCTTAAAATCCCCGGCTAGAGTGTGCCATTTCCACAAGAATGCCCCTGGTATCCCTCTACCTCCAGAACCAATTCTGACATGGTGGGGTACTTGGTTAAGCACTTGTGCGTATTATTACAATCATTTTTATGTGATTAAGTCTGTGATTGATATAGTTTGAATAGGGAAGATGCTACTTCCATTGCCATGTCACAGGATCTGATGGCTAAACCTCAACTGACGAGCAATTTGGCATACATTAACAGAAATTTTGCTAATTTGGTGGCAGCCATCAACTATCTTGAAAAACAAAATGAAGTCATTCATTTAGTGACCTCAAAGGTGAGTGATGTGCAGCAATAATTGCAACATTGTGAAGGTGAAACTGGAAACGCTGTCAGCCAGAAGATGAAACTAGTGCTTGAGAAAAAAACCAGGGATATGAAAAAATGAGCAAGATAAGTGAAATAATGAAAGGAGAATATTCTGATGTGAGTGCTTTTGAAGAGGAGTTTTCTCCACAAGATTTCACTCGTTTCAAGTATGCACCAATGACATCCATTGATGTGGAGAGAAGTTTTTCAATGTTTCGCAATGTGCTGCTAGGAAATTGACCTTCCTTTACACCTAAGAATTTAGAGAGGACTGTTATGATACACTGCAATGCCAACTGAGGTAAACTTTCTAAAGTTGAATTTGTGTAACCCAAGGGTGATTAAGCCAAGCATGATTTAATTATATCTATTTCAATTTCTTTCCCCAGAATGTCCATTGCTGGTTGCTGAATCAGAAGAAGCATTTCTTTCACATAGTTTTTCTTGCTCTATGTGTTGCATATCCTTTGACTGTTGTACTTTCAAACTTATTCATTAAATATCTAACTGAAAATGAATTTACTAATTTGTAGGTATCAGTTCTTTATGTCCTTTTTCCCAATCTTTAGGTCCTTTTTGGAATATTTTTAGGTCTTTTTAAAGGTCCTTTTTAGGCAATTTATAGATCCTCAGCTTCCTAGTCCTAGTTATTAGTGATTGGCAAATATTCAGATTCGAAATAAATTTAGTAAAATGAACTTTGGACAACCCTGTTATAATTACTTCCATTTTCACTGTGACCCTTCTATGTGGTAGTGCTTAAAGTTATTAGTGATTGATGATGTTACCTATGTCTAAATTAATGGCCCCTGTGGACAACCCTAACTTCTGTGCATTGCATGTGGCCTAAGTTAAGCTTTTGAAATTAACATTCTTTTTGAGAAAGTGGATTATCTACATCAGTCTACAGTCTCCCAGGTGAGTGTTTCATGATATTTATATTCGTTTCGCATGTTATTGTATGAATAGAAAGCATTTTAAATTTTAAAAATGTCTCAGCAAGGTGGGGTTATCAAGTGGAAAGTATCTCAGGAGTGAAAGGGTTAAAAGAAATGGATAATTTTACAGATATATTCATATTTTGTTTTATACTATTGAAATGCATTACTTCTTTATAAGCATTTTAATACAAAGAAAATTGCAGAAAAAAAAAACAATTGTTTAGATACCTTTATAGAATAAGCACAGATTTGTATGTATATAGCACAAAAAATACATGTAAGAAAAGAAGTTAGAAGCAATGATGCATTTTTAAATTTATTTAAGGTTAGTTGAGGCTAGTAATACTATCATCACTTATTTTTACAATTTATTTTATTAAAAATATGAAACTATTGTTTGTGAAAATAGCTCAAAACAAATGTTTCATATCTATGGTACCTACCTATAATATATGAATGAGATTATAAAATGGGTTATTTGCCTTACCTCAAGAAATTTCTTCCCAAGAAGCAAACTGCAAGTAAGTTGACTAGAGTGGCTGTTGTCCATATCATTGTCTAAAGCAGTGCAATAAATGGACTGAAATGGCAAATGAATCTGAAATGGAATTAATGCAATTAGACAGTGTTTCATTAGCATGCTTATTATGAGACATTCATTAATGATATTCAGTAATGGCTCCTAAATATGTGGCAGTTGAAAATGATTCAGCCAATTTTTTCTTAAGACAGGCTTGTTTTATTTTGTTGCCTTAAATTCTGCTGGCACAGACAAAACTGGAATTAACTCAAGATACCTACATCTACCTGTAAGAGACCAACTGCCATTTTATGTTCATTTCATATTTATCATGCTTTATATTGGACTAAAAAGATGAAGTACAGTGTGCTATATCAGAATACTCTGTCCCTAAAGCAACTGTTTAAGGAAATGTGCCTATTGAAGCTCAAAATTATAAGCATATACAGTGGTACTTATAGCATTTTCTTAGTTCTCCAAAGTGCTTTGCTATTGCTATAAACAATTGCTTAAGAGGAGGTTGTAAGCTGGTTTGGGTTAAAAATATCAATTTTGTGTTTTTAGCTGATTTTGCAAGTTTAACCCCTATTTTATCATAATCTAGTCTTCTAACCCCTAAAAGCTTGCCAGAAGTGTCTTTAAATAAATTTATCTGTCCAAGGACAGATATGAATAAAAAAAAATTAAATATCCGTTAATTTTTTTTTTTAAATATGGAAATAATATCAATGTGATATAAAAAGTCAGTATGTTTAAAAAAGCATTGATTTATATGTGTACAAAATTTCATACTTCTAGAGTGAATAGTTTCTCTGAAAAGTGGAGTTAAACTTCTTAAACTCAACACTGCAAGCATAGAGCTTACAACCTCCCCCAATTTTGATTGAGGTTCTTCTCAAATTTATTTTTCTGCATGCATTTGTCCCAGTTTCTCAGGAACCTCTTATTCTAGAGAAATGAAACTTTTACCACTCATTTCTGAGCTATTTGTGGTGGTACTGACTTTTTCTTATAACACTATCTTTAAAATCATGGATGCTAGAAATTTTTCTTTTTAAAAAATAGGCAAAAAAATAATATAAACTTAACAATTATTTTAAAAATATGAATCAACATATCTATGTAATATAAAAAAGTCTGTATAATTAGAAAGCATTGATTTATATGTGTACCAAATTTCACACTTCTAGAGCAAATAGTTTCTCTGAAAAGTGGAGTTAAACTTCTTAAAATTAATGTTGCAAGCATAGAGCTTACTACCTCCCCTTAAGATGCCATATTTTCACTATTGTGGAACCCTCCCTTTTAATTAATTCTTGAACAGACTAAAAATTATATCTGCATCCAATCTCTGTATAAATATTATGGGTTTTAGTAGCTTTATGTTGGATTTATGGATCATCCTCCTCATCTTTTTTCTCCTCCTCACCATCATCCAGTCATGGTGGGTTTTTCCCATTACTGACTGGGAGATTTAAGGAAATCTCTCATGCATTCTATACTATTTTGTTTCATATTCCTCCTCTTGCCATTCATCACTTTTGTTTACCTCATTTTTCATGCCCAAATGTTTTCCATGTGCGTCTTGTTCCTGTTATCTTTGTTCTTCTTTTCTAGTCTTCTTTGCATGCAAAATGTCCACATGTTGGGCATTATGTGATTAACTCCTCTTCTGTTTTGTTTCTACTTTTCTTTTTATCTCAACTTCCATTGTGCTGAGTCTCAGGGACATCCACACATCTTAGTGTGCAGCTAGAGACTGGGTAATAGTATCATCTCCAGCACCAGGGTCATTGTGTAGGGCTCTGTTCATATCCACTGTTCAACTGCAGTCCCACCAAGAGTGGGGTTACCAGACATTCCAGAAATTCCCAGACATGCCCTACTTTTTAACCATTTGTCTGGCATCTGGGGGAATTTCTGAAAAGCCTCTAATGTCCTACATTTTCAGAAACAAGAGGTAATCATTTGAAAATGAACTGGAAACTGGGAAAATGGAAATGAACAGTTGGTTATTAGATGCAACTACAACTCGCTATGGCAAATGGTTACACTGGCTACAGTCAAAGAGCATACTAGTGCATTAATAACATTGAACGAGAGATTGGTAACACAGCATTTGCGCTCTTGGGCAAAATGTTGGTGTTTTGTAGAGCCAAAGAGAGACTTTACTCACAGTCTTCCATTTGCATTTTGGTTATCAAAGAATAAGGAAGTGTAAAGTAAACAGTCTGTCTTCTAAGAGACAAAATTTAATAAAATTCTATTTCAGATATTAAAGGTTTATTTGCTCAGCCACACAGTCAGCATATCATGTTAGTGCTTCAGAACGAACACTAGCATTTCATGTTGTTCATCACCACGTGTCATACAAATCCAGGGAAACAATATCATCATATATCCGAGATGCTTAAGTAGACTTAGAAATAGACAAATGTGGAGCATTTGGAGCTGATAAATCAAACAAAACTTTTGGTGGCATAAATCGACCAGAAGGTAAAAATGTCTTCATCAAACTAAAGTCATATTAATTGCAAAAGATAAGTTCTTCAGAGAGGTATGACTGACTATTGATGATCAAATTTAATCCTCCATTGGTTGCTAAGAGCCTGGGAGACCCCTACATTTATTTAAATGTTCTAGCCTTTGAATGAATGCACTTATGCAACCGCCTGACTAGGACATCTAATATTACACCTTATTGACTGTTCGGTGGAGCAACAACCTTATCCATTTATTTCTTTAGCTCCAAGAATGACTAATCGGCAGTTACGTGTTACAAAGGTCAACCAAACTCAGTGTGCCTACTCTCATTACATATTACTGACACTTGATTTTCCTCATAGTTATGTTATATTGCTTTGTCATTGCAAGCATGTTGTTACTTCTCACAAACAGGAGTATGATTTACAAAATCCCAAGGATTTGGAAGAAGTGCATCATCTACCTTGTGATGATGCCTTGCACATGTATGAAAACTTATATGAATCAGATGATTCCACTTCTGAAAATAAACTGAAAATGATATCTTTAAATTCAGAAACTGATCATAAAGAGGATAAAAGCAACCTATGTCATAATAACATGTATTTTGTAGGTAACATGACATGCTTGTCAAATATATGAGGGTTCACATAAAGTAACAAGAAATAATAAAAAGGAACATAAGGAATTTAAGAAATATTTGAAACAAGAAAGAGAATGTGATCCTAACACTCAGTGCAATATCTTTTTTCAAAATTTTAATATGCAAGAACTAAACATTGCAATAAATAACCTAAAAAACAAAAAGTCTCCTGGACCTGATCACATACATCCAGAGTTCATAAAAAACCTTGAAAAAACAGCAAAACAACAACTACTAAAACTCTACAATCTATCCTGGAAAACCACTGTACCTGCTGAATGGCGAAAGGTAATAATTGTCCCACTCTTGAAGAAAGACAAAACAGCGTCAGAAATAAAAAATTATAGACCAATAGCTCTTACTAGCATAATAGCAAAAGTGATGGAAAGAATGGTGTCAAACAGGTTAAATTGGTTTCTAGAATAAAAAAATTTAATTTCCCCATGTCAAACTGGATTTAGAGAGTTCCACTCTACAAATGAACAAGTCTTATTTCTCAGTCAAGAAATCAAAGACTCCTTCAATAGAAAAGAAGATAATTTATCAGTTTTTGTTGATTTCCATAGTGCATATGATTCTATATGCAGAACAAAACTACTAAAGAAAGTAAAAAAAATAGGGATACAAGGTCCAATGTTTTCATGGCTATGTAATTTCCTAACACAACGCTTTATTGCAACCAGATATGGAAGAAACATATCTAAATACAAACAAGTACACCGTGGTTTACCACAAGCCGCAGTGCTCAGCACAACACTTTTTAATATATTTATTAACGATCTGCCACAACAAATACAAGAATCAGGTGTAAAGTGTGCACTATTTGCTGATGACTTAGTAATGTGGACTTCAGAACCAAAAAGCAAAAGTACAGAACTAGAAAAAACCATGCAACAATCCTTAACCAAATTACAAAGGTGGACCAAAGAAAATTTAATGACTGTTAATACTACAAAATCAAACTACCAAATCTTTTCACTAAGAAAAATGCCACTAAAAATAAAACTAAATTTTGAGGGTCAACAATTACCAGAAACAAAGGAAGCAAAGTATTTAGGAGTTACATTTGATACTAAACTTACATGGACCAAACAAATAGAAAATGTAATACAAAGAGCAGAGAGGCGCCTTTCACTGTTAAAACGTCTAACAGGAACCAAGTGGGGATGTTCCAGAGCAACTCTTAACACAACATACAATGTATATATAAAGCCATTATTTACTTACTGCAGCGAAGTTCTTGTAACAGCAAACACAAAAAAGATTCAAATCTTTCAAAACCAAAGTCTGAGATTAATTACAGGTGCTATCAAAACCACACCAATAGCAGCTATGGAAATACTAACCAACCAATGCCCCATTGAATATGAAATAGAAAAAGCGGCTCTTATTCAACACGAAAAGTTGATCAGACTCCCATTCAATACATGGCACAAGAGAAATTTTACACATACACTAAAGACTCAGGAGAGCTTTCTTTCCAAAATTCAAGACATCAAGAAGAATGTATACCTTCCTAATTCAAAGGAAAACTTCATATCTAAAGTCAATCCGACACAAACATTAGACATAACATATTATTTACACCTGACAGAAGAAGTTAAGAAAAGTGATACTCCAACTAGTGTTCTAAAATTATTGGCCTTAGAGACAATCCATACTAGATTTCCAGAACATGAATGGCTCCATATTTATACTGATGGATCATTAATATCAAACCAAGATGGAGCAGGTGCTGGAGTCACATGTCACCTCTTTTCCTATTACAAACCTTTAAGTTATGGAACTACAAACTTTGATGGAGAAATTGAAGCAATTCGAATGGCCCTACAAAATCTTTTGTACAGAATTTCACATTTTCAGCAAGCAGTTATTCTCTCAGATTCCAGGGCAGCAATTATAGCAATTACTTCCAAGTTGTCACCAAAAAACCAAACAATTATAGAATGTTGGAAAATCCTTACCCATCTAACAACACTTCAAAAACACCTAGTCTTCCAATGGATACCAGCTCACTGTGGACTGAGTGGTAAGGAGAAAGCTGATTTTCTTGCAAAAAAGGGTACCGGCAATGTGCAGAAATCTATAGTTAATCTACCATTTTATGCAGCTAAAAGATTAGAAAACTCTGAATTCAAAAAAATTATTGAAAAATATTACTATGAAAAATCAAAAAATAAAAGATGGGAACTACCAAACATTCAAACAGTAATTCCTGAGTATCCTCGAAAAACAGCAGTTGCAACCTTCAGGTTGATTACAGGACATGATTGTCTGGCAAAACATTTAAACAGAATTGGGATATATTCTTCACCACTCTGTCCTCTATGTGATTTGCAAGAGGAAATGGATCGTGACCACCTTCAAATATGCCCGGCCACTTGTAATGCCCCATCCATCAGTGAAAAATATTGGAGAGCAAGAGGATTAATGACTTCATTGTCAGAAATCTAGCATTAGCTAACAACAACAGACTTAGATAGTGGCAACTATTTATTTACAAAAGTGATACATGTTACCAAGCTTTACTGTCATTCAAAGTAATCTCCAGTGTTGCATATAACCTGTTGCCAGCGACGTGGAAGTCGTAGGATACCCTCAGCAGTGCCGGTTCTGTTGATAGTTCGAATGGAGTGGTCCACTGCCTGACGAATCTCTGGAACAGTTCTGAAGCAAATGCCACAAAGTGGTTCCTTCATCTGTAAGGCAATGCAGATTCTCTGCAAGCCTCTTGAAGACCTTGATGACACTGTCGTGCTGCACAACCTCTGGCACATTCAATCTTTATCCAATTCTGTTGTTCCTGCTTCGAAAATATCGCAACATTACATTAGACCACTAACTTACACATGCCTCTGTTTCTCTCGCCATTGCACATGCGTGTGTTGTGGGAAGGAAGTGTCTATTTGCTCACAGGTAAGGTAGGCATGTAACTAACGTGTGACATCAGCGATAATATTACGTTCCATTGCACAGCGACTCTGCAGCAATGTTGCTACTATTTAAGTTCCAACCCTCATATATGTCATTATTGATTATTTATTATGTTATTATTATCATCATCATCATCACCACCATCATCATCGTCGTCACCACCACCGCCACCACCACTGCCACTGCCACTGCCACTGCCACCACCATCATCATCATTATTATTTATTATCATCATCACCACCGCCACAGCCACCGCCACCACCACCACCACCATCATTGCAAGCTCTACACCTGAACATCACAATTTATTATCTTTCCATGTGATGTAGTACAAATTATAATGTATAGTGGACTCATACAATGTTTTATTTATTTTTGTTAAATCCAGTAAGATAATGCTAATAAAAGCCATGTATATTTAAGCTAAATGAAACTAAGCATGGGAATGAAGGAAAAATATAGTTTAAAAAGATAAATGCAAGCGTATAAGCATAAAAATATAGCAAGGGCCTACTAAACCCTGCGCGACTAACAGTGTTCTACCAGGGTACACTCCTAATGGAGGGTTAACGTTGTATGTTTCGGGATTTTAAGAAAAATAAATGTATATGCCTGTGTTTTAAATTATATCTTTAAATTATTTCTGCATGGACCGATTATGTGTCACATTTTTGTGAAATGTCCTAACCTTTTTACCATTGTGTCCCTACATTTCCATAAAATAATCTGGTAACCCTAACCAAGAGGCCATTGCATGAACTGCTAACTCCTGATGGCAATTAGATCTTTATGTGAGGTGTGATCCTGCAGTGATATTGATATTGATTGGTCGCTCACCCAAGCTGGGGTAATGGCTGAGGATTAGAGCACTATGTACAAGAAGATTATAATGTTGGAAGATTTTGGCCATCATAGAGAAAATTTCTTCAACACCTTGCACAAGCAATGTGGAGTAGATACGGTTGTCATCTTGTTATTACTTGATTACAAGTGTCGAAAAATGAAAATGTAATTGAGTTTTATTTATGAATGCTGTTTAACCGCTATAGTTCTTAGCATCTCATTCTATATTGGGCATGAAAGATTACTTAATTTTGCTCAGAGGCCTCTTTATCAGACTTGGGGTTTCTTCAAGTGCTGTAAATCTATGACACAGGACCACTGGCTTTACTTCCCTTCTGAAGGAAGCCATGCTAATTTGGGCATACACAATAAGTCATGAAAATTTGTTGTGCTGCCAGCGGATACACAAGGACTATCTGTATCACTGTTCTCTATTGGAGAATTTGGAGTCTGTACAACATTACCAATTACTGATATGTCTGCCAGTTCAGCAACTGTATTAGGATTGCCAACTTGAGCTTCATCATTGGATGAAAGGTCAGATGAACCTGCATTAAGACCTGAATTTCCTTTGGTAGGGTGCTTGATGAATACTCAAGAAAGCAAAAACCGAGGTTGTGGGATACAATGGATATGTGATTAATAATAATTAGTAAGTAGCAATTTTACATCATTGCACTACAATTTTTAAGCCTGTGTTAAATAAGGTCCACCCAGACCTTATTGAAGCTCTGTAGAGCTTCTTCACTTTCTTGTTCATTATAATTCACAATCAGTAATTATCTGAAATTTAATGATGTCTTAAATATGAATAAAGTATATGTATGGAAATATGTGTCAAGTAGTATTTTACTTGCAGTTGACCACAGAATTTCTAAATAACAGCAGCTTCAGGAGTAGCACAGATCAGCACCTCATACACATCAACATACAATGGCAACAAATGAGTTACAGCTGATAAATGAAACTAGTTTTTTTAAATACCTCCTAGAAGAGGATTCAATAGCTGCTGCCATGTACCATTAGCACAAGAAGAAGTGGGCCTTATTGGGACTTGGGCCTTATTTGGTACAACTACCTCAGTTACTTTCTGTGGCGGCGCCGTGGCCGAGCGGTTAGCGCGCTCGCCTACCACCTAGGCGGCCCGGATTCGATCCCAGGGACCCGCATGTGGTATTCGTGGTGGATGAAGTGACATCAGGGCGGGTTTTCTCTGGGTGCTCCGGTTTCCCCCGCCATCTCATTCCACCGGTGCTCCATCTTCATTCCATGTATCATCAGTGTCACCGCCTGCGGTGCCGTAGTAGTAAAAGCGGGCGTTAAACACTACAACAACAACAGTTACTTTCTGTGCTGCTGATTTTGCATCAGTTATTCCAACGAATCATCATTGTTGTCATCATCACCACCACCACCGCCACTGCCACTGCCACTGCCACTGCCACTGCCACCGCCACCGCCACTGCCACCACCACCATCACTGCCACCACCACTGCCACTGCCACTACCACCGCCACTGCCACTACCACTGCCACTACCACCATCGTCGTCATTGCTATTGTTGCTGTTATTGTATTTGAAGCAATGCACTGTACAGAACTATGTAGAGAGTGTGAAGAGCATGGATTTTCTTTACCTGTTATAAATATGTAAGGAGCCAGTAATTCCAAGTGAGTGAGTTGTAAATCTGTATTACTAGTTATTTACGCTCTCTAAGTGTGCTCGCTGGTTCTTAAGGTTGAGAAATATATTTTTACTTGTTAAATTTGTTTACAAGATTAAACAATGCAGTTTCACTGAGTGGTAATATAGTTGTATGAATAATGATCAAAATTACTTGTATGGTTATACTTACAACCATGGTACTCGGTGACCAACATCACTGAATTCATTATCAAATCATCACACCTGATTTTCAATGATGAGCAGCTGATAAGGGTGCCACCAAAGGCAAAGAAAGCTACCTCCAACTGGAAATTACCTTTGTCATTTATGAATTTCAAGGAGAACAGTACCATATTTAAGAGAGCAATAAGTAACTTGGATTCTTCCTATAGGCAGTGCTTTATTCCATACATTTTAATACAATTTTGAATTACTGATTTACGCTTATCAAGTATTCTAAATTAATGAGAACTTTACTTGTGTTTCTTTTATATGTAACTTAATGCCAATATACTGAAACATTTTCTACTGGTACACATATGGTAGTGAGTTCAAGTTTAAATTTTAAATTCATTTCACCTTTCCACTTTCTCACTTGAGCACATGTTTTACAAATCTATTTTTAATATTTTTATTTTGATCTCTCTTTCCTATTCCTCTATACTCATGCAGTTTATTCAGTTTTCAGACACTCTATCTGCATGTCTCATGAGTGGCTCAGCATAAGGTTATTTTTCTGACAAAGGAAGTAAAACAAATAAAACTTTTATATGAGAAAAATTAGAAACTTATTTTATTTGTGTGGAGATGGATTGACATACCTGTTCTTTGATAATTGGGCGCACAGTAAGAGCAAGCTTCTGGAGGTTTTGGGAGTAGTCCATTTGCAGCTGTACTTTCTTCTCAACATACATGAGAATATCCTTTGCATACTTGGCCCAAAGCTTTGTATGTTGTAATGCCAGCTCTACTCCTTGCTCTATTTGTAGCAGAGCAGTATCTATTTGTGTCATTGACAATTTTTCATTAGTTGCCAGATTATCACAAGACTGGTGATGGGAAAAAGAAAACAAATAATCACAAAGATATTTTATGTATTTTTTTATCTTTCATGGAATATGAATAGATATGTTTTTTCCACAAAGATTGATCGTGTTATATAATTTCTAAATTAATATACACTAATTATATATAAGTATTTTTTACAGGTTTCTCTTGGTCCCCATAACTGGAAACTACTGAGGGTGGGTGATAACTTGAACTTAGGCTTGGAATGTTTCCCTCTCAAAATTTCCTTTCCCAACTATCTTTTCATGTACAATCAGTGTCCACAACCTGTGTTGCCACACACACCAGGCAAGCAACCCTTAGTGGAACTGGTTTCATCCCGTGTGGCTGGCTGCCAAAATGCTTACGGCAATGGCAGTACAGGTGAGAGGAAGTCTGCAGTTAATATAGTTAGAGCAGTTTGTCACTTAAGTTATTTCTAACACACATAACATAATCACTTAAAAAGAAAAGTAAATTACTCCAGCAAGGAGAGGTTGAAACTCTCTTCCTTCATTTTTCAAGCATTTCTGGTAGCTGCTTAGGAAATTGCCCATTACACTCTGCAGTTCTCTCTGACAAATGGCAGCAATTTCCTGACGAATGTTACTTTTAAGTTCATGTAATATATGTGAATATGTTTTATTAAATTTCTTTTTTAATGCTCCCTTAATTTAACCCCCAGAGATGTTTTCTTTGGTGGGGGGGGGGAGAGGGGTATTAAAAGAGAAAGTTTACAAAACAAATCCACACATTTTAGATGAACTTAAAAATAACATTCGTTAAGCAATTACTGCCATTTCTCAGAGGGAACTGCAGAGTGTAATGAGCAATTTCCCAAGCATATGCCAAAAATGCTTGAACAATGATGCAAGGCAATGTCAACATGTTTTTGCATGATATGTCATTAATTTTCTCTTCTGTTTAAATGTTTATGTTATTTATGTTAGAAATAACTTACTATGTTAAGATTTACTATAGTAAATATCATACTATATTTACTGCAAACTTTCTGTCACTTGCACTGCTGAAACAGCAAGCAGCCTTGCCAGCTGGCCACACATTGGAAAACCAGTCCTCCCAAGGATGGTTCACCCCATGATAAGAATGGGTAATAACACTAGAAAACCTGAGGGATCAACCGACCTAAAAAGTCTAATTGGAATATATTTTATATCTGTATTGAGACATAATTAACCCATTGAGGTTTTCTTTAAATACCGCCATTGTTACCACAGAAATCTGATTTAAATACATTTACAGTTGTGCGAGTGCATGGTGAAGTATACATAAAATTAACCAATATAATCTATTTCCTTAAATTTTCATTTATAATATTGGAATACTTGCCAATTTTGTTTAGGTGGACTACTGTGATTATTGGATGTGATGGATCACAAATCAGTTCTCCTAATGAGGTCTGACACAGCACATTTTGCATTATCATGCATTTTTCTAATCCTTTGGTTCCATTTTTTTTTCTTTCTTGATTATTTGTGAGTGGAATGTATATTGGAAAACTGGTGCATGTTTTGCCTTGCAGTCTCAACGGGGTATCTCCAGCTGAAGGCTGGTTACAATTTTACAATTTTAAAGAAAGTAAATTTAAATAAAATAATATTAAAGGCATCAGTTACCTGTTGAACTATAACTAAAGGAGATATTGACAAAAAAATAAAAAATCATAAAGGTATTAAATTGACCCCTCAATGCTTCTGGTACTAAGCACTATAATATATACACATTAATTTCATAATTATAGCAAGGTGTACAAATCTTGTAAAACATTTACGTTGTAAAGTATAAAATTGTTTTGTACTTTTATTATTTCTTGGAATTACAGCTTACTCATTGAAGAATATAGCTAGGAAACATCTCCATCTGTTTTTCTGTAGTTCACTATGCACAGGCATCCTGTTCTGTTAATTATGAGGGGCATATTGTAATCATTCACACTTTACTTTGTTCCTTCAAACATTGTTCACCATTTGAATTAAAAAAGCACTCATAGGCAGCTAGTGCATTGATCTACTACTTGGTAGCAGCACTAGCCAATAGGACACCAGCTGCTTGCACTACAGCCCATTTCATCAATCACTATAGTGTATGAGGGACACCACAGAAAGCAACCATAAACGGCAGTACTGGATGACTTGGTTCTCTGGAAAAATAGTGCAACCACAACAGAAATTCATAGATGATTGGTGGCAGAGTGTGGATAACATACGCTATCATGGAAAACAGCTTATAGCTGTTGGAAGGCTGAAACATAGGATACACATTGACAAAAAATAGGACCAGTTCTGGAAAAAAAGTGACAGTGTTAATGCTAACCAACATCACCTTAATGGAGATGGCAATACAAGAGAAAAGATGCACCACATTCTCAGAAATGTGGGTGGCCCAGGACTTCTCAAAAACATCCTGCTGTGCATCTTGCATGGTGACCTTCAGATGGTTCCAAAACTTTTGTCTGCAGAGCAGAAGCAAGTTGTATGGATGTGTACTGATATGTAAAGCTACAACCAAGATCCTGCAGACTTTATGTCTAGCCTTACAACTGGTGATAAAATGTGGCTTGATTACCATGAGACCAAGATGAAATAGCAATTGAAGCAATGGAAGAATAACGGCAGTCCACCCCCAAAGAAAAGTTGAACAGCACTGTCAGCTGGCAAGCTGGGACATGAATGGCACCGTCCTCCTTAACTGACTGGAATTAAGGATCACTATTAACAATGAAGGATATCTGGTAGACACTTATGTTATGTAATTCAAAGAAAGCGGCTAGGAAAATAGATGTGCTACTGCAGTATGACAATGCATACCCCTATACCAGCACAGGTGGGATTTACAGTGCTACCATACCCATAATCTCCAGACTTGGTGTCGGTCTGGGTGGCTCAGTTGGTTAGACACTGGCCTACTGATCCCAAGGTCACAGGCTTAAATCCAGCCCAGTTCTTAAGTGTACTTAAAAATGACTGCTCCATGTCAGCAGATTTACTGGCATGTAAAAGAACTGTGGGATGAAATTCTGGCACACTGGTGATGCTGATATGATCCTAGCAATTGACAGTGTCATTAAACAACAAAATAATTTTTTTTCCAGACTTGGCAGGAACATGAAGAAATCTATGTGTGGTCACCATTTTACAGACTTTGAAAAGCTGTAAGGCTGGAAATAGCTTTCTATAGGCTGGAATGTATGGCATAATTGAGGAGCGTTTTTTCAAAAGCCGATAAATGCTCATTTGATCGAAATTCAGATTTTGCAGTTACATATAAAGCTTATTGCCATGCATGAACTGTTGAACCGATTTTGTCAAAATCTGATATTTGTTGTTGTTATGGGGTGTTGAAATCTTCGAGTTTTTGCAAAGCTCGACATTTGCTCAGAGTCACTTAAAACAAAAGTCAATAAATGCTAACAGTGTAAGCTTCTGAGAGACCTGAAGGGACAACAACAATGCAGGACGTCATTGTCAGTCATAATGTGAGAAAGAAATAAAGAACAGAAAAAAAAGAAATTCTGTATGAATACTTGCCGCCAGAAACAATAATAGGAATTTGTTTTACCACAATATAAGCTCCTATTATTATCATTCATTTCAAGCCAGCTTTGACAGGGAGAAGTTTGCATTTAAACGAGCAGGCTACTAAACAATAACATGGAGGTTAATACAAGTGATTCAGAAAATGATATACTCGTACAAGTAACTGAATGTGCAGATGGTAGGAAGTCCAGATCCAAAGTGAAAGCACCCAAGAAGTCTAACTAGAACAAGAAAATACCAGCTATTGTCTGTTCACATGGGCTACCAGACATACCAGTGAATCCAAAAGCTTTGGGGAGAAAAGAGTGCAGAGCTGCTGATCTTACTTATGATGATATCGCAACTTTTCACCATCATGTAAATAGTTTAAACAAAACTGACCAGGCTTATGAAAAGTCTAAGAAGAAGGTATTTTTATCAGTTTCAGACACTTATAACGGAAGTCCTGTAGAGGTTGAGGTACGAAAATCTAGAAACTGCAGCCAGGAAGTGAAGAAAGCAACCACCTTGGAAAAGAAGAACATGGTCAGCAAGGAAAGGAAAAAGGATGTCTAAAAATTTATGAGGCATTTTAGCGTACCAGAAGGAGCAGAAGATTTTTATAAGGACATTGTTGAAAGTGATCCATAAGTTGCCAGTTTAGTACTGTTGTAGGCAGTATTTTGTATGTATTTTAATATTTGTTTTGCAGATCTTATCAAAAATTTATGGAAAGGTGTAGTACTAAAATAGACCGCCTCCGTAGCGCAGTTGATAGCGCACTTGCCTCTGGCGTGGAGGACCCGGGTTCGATCCCCGGTACCAGCATGGGGATTTTATCCCCTCTGGGAGGTCTGGCACGGGGTGCACTCAGCCTCGTTAGGTCCTGGGGGGACCAATTGAGGAGCTACTTGATAGAGAAGTAGCGGCCCCAGGTCTAGAAGACCGCATAACGGGCTGGGAGGGCTCGGGGCGCTGACCACGTCCCACCCTCCAATACTGCACCTCACCAATGACGCCTGTAGTGGGCAGAGGTGGGGGACGCAGCGGCTGGGCGGTAGGCCTTGGCCCCTTGTGGGCTGTTGCGCCAGGGTTTAGTTTTAGTTTTAGTAGTACTAAAATACAATACTAAAGTATTGTATCACAGTTTTATAGTATAACATTGTATGCAAAATGAAAAATAAAGTAGCCTTCTTTGTAATTATTGTTAAAAATATTTTTAAAAAAAACACTTTAAATGTGCTTATCAAGAAAAATGTATTTCAGTAATGTTTCTTGCTATTTTGCACTTTTGTTTTATAAAAATGTATGAAAAATTAAAGATACAAAAATGCTATGTTGTAGTATGCTATTATATTTCTATGCAAAAAGAACAATAAAGTATCCTTCTTTGTAGTTAGAGTTAAAAAGATAAAAATATACAAAATAAAAAAAATACTTTCAGTGCATATGAACAGGACTTTTATCTTCTCTCGTTGCATTTATCGACTTTTGAAAAAGCTTGCAAACTTTGCCCATTTATTTTGATATAAAGAGTGGAAAGTTCAGAAAATTCAAACACATTCAGAATTGCGCTAAGAAATGCACTACAAACATTATATTATCTTGTAAGATTTAAAGCTTTCACTGCGCACGTTATTAATTAAGGCTTCACGGGTGATCAGCCGTCTGAAGTTTAAAAACATTAAGCTTTCGGTCATTGTAGACTCCATGGCCTTCATCAGAATTTTCGTTCTCACACGACTGATCACCCTTGAAGTCTTAATTAATTATATTATCTTGTTTATATAATTAGTATTTTGGTATGATATATAAAAAAGGCATTTCGCCAAAAATTTACCTTTCTGCATTTATCGACTTTTGAAAGAACGCTCTTCAATTGGAAACAACTGTATAGGCATAGATATATGGCACCCCAAAGAATGGTTCCGGAAGTGTCCAGAGAAGCTGACACATCAATGGAAAAAATGTATACAACAGTTAAAGGGAGATTATGTTGAGAAAGTGGACCTATCAGTTGATGTTACCAGTCTTAACCCTCCATTACTTGCGCAAATGACACTGGCCATCTACATGATTTTGTCAATCTTTCTCACCCGATTTCTCAGGTTTTCAGTTGTACCATTCTCAGTACCTTTCCACCAATTGTCGCTTCATTACATGCAGTCATTATTGCATGTGAAACAATTGTAGTTACATTGTCACTGAGGTCACACTGTAGCTAGAGGACACTGGTTATCTATTCAAGCAATTGTGATACTACTTCTATCAAGGTAAGCAATGTTTCTTTACTACTGCACTGGCCTGAATAAAGGTACAGATCTGTGTATATAGAGTCAATTCCCTATTGGAATTGTCAGATAGCAAGAAAAAATGTCAACAGTACAAAAATCAAAGGTACACATGAACAGTGATCCAAAGGTATGATTACAATGGTTCCAATAGATAAAGGACAAAGAATTTAATAGTGATAATGATGGATCAGGAGAAGAAGATTTTGTGAATGAAAGGAATCACAATTCAGAAATGGAGCAAGAAATTTCAGAAAATGACAATCTAGACTCAGATGAAGAACAGTGTGAAGTTGATGAAGAAACGCAATGGGATTTATTCTATACAGGGAAAGACGGAGTAACCAAATGATAAAAAAATAGATTTCTCAGCAATGTGAGAACAAGATCTTGCAATATTATTATACATTTACTTGGACCAAGAAATGAAGCCCGTACAACAAAAAACAAAATAGATATTCTGAGCTTATTCTTGGATGAAAATATATTATACATCATTGTAGGTCCTCCCTTGTACTGAATAAAGTATTGAAATTCATAGTCAATGTTTAGTGAATATGAAAAATTAACTGTAGCATATTTATTTTATAGTAAATTTCTTTAAACTTACACATAAAAATAATATGCAATATCAAAATGTGCCATTTTTATCTTGGATGACTAATACCAGTAACAGCTCAGACAGCTCATAGAGTTGGGTGCATGGATTGGGAAGCTCTTTGTAATAAGTCTATATAAATACAGAATTTTATGCCAGGATTATGATGAACTTAACGTAACATGACTTAGCACAACAGAATGTAATGGGAAAATCTAACACATTATATTAAATGGAGCTATTTAGAACCAATTTAACTTAATATGTTGTTGTTAGCTAATGCTGGATTTCTAACAATGAAGTCATTAATCCTCTTGCTCTCCAATTTTTTTGATATTAAAGAGAGCAATAGCAGTAATAGTAACCGCTTTTTAGAGAGCACCATATTTTTATGTTTTGGCGGTCACATCGCTCTCTCACAACCCCCAGAATGTCTGGAGGACCACACCTGTCGTTGGTTTACGGGTCTCACCGACCTGACCGGGAGAATTATCAAAATAAATTCACTGACCATATCCTCTGATTACCAATCAGAGGACGTATTACATGCCATGACAGCTCAGCATGTTAGGGGTTAATATTTTAGAGAAATGGAGAGGTTGGAAAAATAAAGACTCCCTAGCCCTCGGGAACCCTAATAGCATCGGGGTCGGAAGAGAACAAGAGATGACCAAGGTAAGGTCAGATAGAAAAGTTACAGTGAGGAGCAAAACACCAGTAAGTGGAAGTAATGTTCTGCTCAGCTTGGGTACCTTGTGGCCGCTATTCACATATCCCCTAGACGGAGACCCCTGAGTCATCAAGATCTAATGTAGATTATGCTTGTTTCCTCCTGAGATTTGCCAGTTTGCCATCTATATATATTTTTTCTTGCTGCGAGAGATTTCTTTGTTTGCTTTTGCTTACCCATTTTAGAATAATTTTATACCAATTAATAATAATTTAATGAAAATCTGGTCCACCTAATGTACAATCTTTACAACTGTACAATAGATTATAATAGTGAGAAAAGAGTTAGCTAATTGTGTGTATACAAACAGCTAAATAAAGAATTTAGATAGATCAACATTGCAACTTTTGCTTGCACGTGTTTTGTAACTTAGTAGACTCCGTTTCTTTCTTTCTTGAAATACATACATATACTTTCTTGCTTGTAGCTGAAGTGAGAAGTAGTATAAAAAGGTATTTTTGCACCAACTGGATATAACCATATACAATTGTTTGGGGATTTGGACAGCTCTCTAAACCCACACAGGACAATGACCGACCTTGACTGCCGACTATAAATAGCTCGCAGCCTAATTGAACAATACTACGTTGGGGGTTGAAAATCCAAAACCCCTGCACCCCTCAGACTTCAAGGAAAACATTATCCTGAAAGGATACCACCAACAGCAAAGAAGTCCCGCCCATCTCCAAAGTGTTTCGTGTGCCGCAAGAAAGGAATTTGCGAATGTGGAGATGTTCCTTGTGTGTTTATCCCTGTTTTGAGGTAAATCACTGCAGAACGAACATATTAAGGTAAGCCAATAAAGTATATAGGCTTTATTATTTATTTATGCCAACAAACTTACTGTTGGTGTTTTTAAACACACAAACTGTGTGTAGGCAAAGTTTGAGAGGTAGAACTGGAACTTAAAAATTCAATGCCACAACTGGGATTTGAACCACACCTTCCACTTACCGGGCGGCTGCCCTAACCATTTAGCTATTGTGGCAAACTGCCAGAATGGCATTAAATTCTCAAACCAGTTCGTATTTCTCCTGGTAAACCACAAAGGCAGTCTCACATCAGAGACAAATTACCCCAGTGGTGACTTTACTTAAATGTTTCATAAAGGGAAAATTAAAATAAGTTGAGTTAGATAAGGGATAAATAAGGGTTAAATGCACAAACGCACAGGACATGTATACACGTCCATATCGCTGAAGAGGTTAACAATGGTGCTGGTAGGGTGGGAGATTCTCTTATCTCACTCTTGCTTCTGAGTCATGTAAGAGTTTGGCAATGCCAAAATTTTTCTTCATGTTACATCAAGTTTGAAGACCACGTAACTAATTTGAACCAATTGGTGAGTAGTGCCATGCAGGAATAAATTATGTAACTATTTGTATCAAAACTCTTTCTTTGTTTCTCTTGTTTAGCTCCTAAGGCAGGTTTAGCCATCTGCATAGTACTTTATTCACTGTTTAAAAATGTTTTTACTTAATATCTTCGTATTCACTTCCTTTTTGCTTTTGGAAAATATAACCTCTGATTAGAAAATTGAATATCCACTACGTCTGCCAAGTAAAAGAATAACCAATCAGAATCATTGCCATTATGCTAAGTTAAGTGCATACTAATGCATGTTATGTCCCATCACATTGAGTAACTTGAAGTAAAGTTCAGCCTAATCCCGGCATTAGTCTAAGACAGTGAAATCATGCCAGTAAAAAATTTAATAGCAAACATATTTTATTTCAGCTTGAACTCCATATGATGATCTTGCAGAATTTTTCATTCACAAATTTATAGGAATGTAGGATTTTGGATACCAAGATGTTTTAATCATTAGCTTACCTAATGCTACTGTGTAATTCTTACACAGTAAAATATGCTTTACTTTCTATTTGTTTCTTAATTTCCATTCTTGAAAAACTGAATAGAATTACTCCTTGTTTCTGTTGATGCACCTTTCATTTTGATTTTTATAAACTAAATGTCATGGTAACAAACGAAACTAACCTCTCACTAATCACAGTAATTGTAAACTCAAAAACAGCTGAAAGGAAAGCTTCTCAATATTCCTTTCTCCAAGTATATTATGGGACCTAGTTATGTTGCCATCTTTTTAATAGCTAAGATAGGATTAGAAGTGGTTAGCTTGTCTCTTGGTTGTAATTAGGCAGTTTTAGTCAATGGCTAAATCTGTTAACTTAGGATTAACATTCTCCTTTACAAGTTTAATGTCCTCATTAATGACATCATCATTGTCATCGTCGTCATCGTCATCACTATCATCATCATCGTCGTCGTCGTCACCATCGTCGTCATCATTATCATCATCATCATCACTACTACTATTACTATTATCATCATCACTGTCATCATAATCATCATGATGATCAATTATTAATAATTATTATTGTTATTATTATATTATTATCATCATCATCGTCACCATCATCATCGTCATCGTCATTGTTGCCATCATCATCATCATCAACACCACCACCACTATCACCAGGGTTGCCAAGTCGTACGATAATTATGGGGGCATATGATAATTTTAATGTTTGTACGATGGTTGTCAACCCGTACGATAATTATGGGGTGTACGATAATTTGAATGTATGATAGTTCGATATTGGCGAAATATCATTTTCACTGATTTTTCACTCCAGCGAAATGAAACTAATTACAAATAACACCACTTTTGTCCTCATTGTCTGTCTCCACCCCATAGCAACCATTTCCAACCCTACTAAGCCTCTTATTGCCAGTGTGCCCAGGTCTGATAATCTCAAATAAGAAGGCACTGTTCAGAAAATTGATGATCAATGTAGAAAACTCGGAATACATGATATTCCGTGTGAAATAAAGAACATGCCTGAAGCTGGCAGTTCCTGGAGTGCTGTTAAACACATGTGTCACCTTGGTAGAAATACTGATTTCAAAGAACTGGCGGAGTTTGCATTATCAGTGGTTTCCTTGCCCCACAGAAGCACTGCTTGTGAAAGAGTTCTTTTTCTAAACTGGGTTTAATAAAAACCAAAGTTAGAAACAGATTGGCACTAGATACGGTAAATGAACTCATTTTGTCATCTCAACTTATGAAAGAACGTGGTAGATCTTAAAATCTGCAAATCACCGAGAAGACGTTAAGGTTTATCTCAACAACAAATTTGTACAATGCTGCAACGGTTGAGGAAGCTGAACTTTCAGATGAATAGTGCGAGAAACATAAGTGCTAAAGTTGTAATATTTGTTGAAGTCATCAATCTTGTAAGTGGATATAATAAAAATCATTACTCTTATATTTTCTTAAGAATTATACTGATATTTTTATTGTTGTAGTGTTTGCTTTGATGTACAATAATTTTGAATCCAAATCTATAATTTTGAGTGACTGGTATGATAATTTTACTTTTAAATGTTGGCAACCCTGACTACCGCCACCATCTACAAATGTGAAAGGGCAACATAGTTTAAAATTTTTAGTGATAGTGATCCATTCTGTAAGCTTTACAGAAAATGAATTGCAGAATTTCAGTTCTAATACCCTATGGCTCATCTGACTGATTTCTGTGCCCTTAGGTTTACTGAGAGAGTGGCAGTACCTTACGGATCTCAACTGTTGCTTTAGAAATCTATAAAGATGATAGGATCTTAAACCATTAGCTTAAGAATCTGGACCAGTAGACCATTGTTTTTGGGCAAAAGCATTTGAAAGCTGGGAAATACAGTAAATGCTAATTGTGTTTTATATATTAGATAACATAAATGTATTATTGCAAAACTATAAATGGTAAAGTGAATTTTCAGACTTTAGTGAGCATATCACCCCATGACCCTTCCTCTATAGCTGCCACTGATTAATACTTAATTTACAAGCAAAATCTACAGGTGCAGAAGATATATAAACTCAACAACTGCACATGTGACACAGGATACACCTTATCAAAATATAATGAATGTTCTTAAGCATTTTGCTCTGAGACACACTCGTGTTTCATTATGAAAAATGTCATTACTTATTGTTTAGTCAGTAGCAAAGTAAATGGCTGTGCTACAGATTAGAGCAGTTGGGAGGGTTGATCCTGTACCTCTAGAAATGTAATTATCATTCTGGAACATGTACCTTTAAATGTATTCTAAAGATTTAAGTGTCTAATTAAATTTTATTTTTGTTAAAATAATTCACTTATCAGGAAAATGTTGTGACAGCTCTGTTTGTAATCCTGTTCATAAGCATGTATGACTGCAAAGAAAAGACAATCCTTGAGATAACACAAAGATGGACATACCCTTGCCTTGCTAGAAATGGAACCAGATAATGGTGTGCTGCTGTCAAGGTCTCCCATGAGGTACTCTGATACCCTGTAACAATACATAAATATGTGTTGCTTAAATAAAGCATTACACAATGGTTTAGGAGGAAAACTATATGAAGTAGATAGACAGATATCCTATTCTCCAAAAGTATTATGAGTAAACATTGCTTCATTTTTTTCTAATTCTAGTTTTATGTACAAGCTATAGGTAATTAAGAATGATGTGATGATGGTGGTGATGGCGACTTGGTGGTGGTGGTGGTGGTGGTGGTGGTGGTGGTGGTGGTGGTGGTGGTGGTGGTGGTGGCAGTGGTGGTGGTGGCGGTGGCAGTGGCAGCGGCAGTGGCTGTGGCTGTGGCTGTGGCGATGGTGGTGATGGTGGTGGTGGTGATGATCTAATTATTTAAAAATACAAATTAATAACCATAAATATATAATTAAGTTTGGTAACTGAATGTGATAGAACAAGAAATTATGTATGCATGGTGTGTTTATTAACTCAATTTTGGCCAAGCTTGTTACACTACCGCCATTGGTCAACATGTGAGTGCTTGACTGCACAATACTTATGAGGGTTTAGCATTTTGGTGGTAAGTTTTAGTAAATTTGAACATCTACTGTTTTGAATATGTTTTCAGGATTTCCTTTGTTACATTTAATAACCATAATACCAGTGCATAAAAACCAGTGCATAACTGACAAGATAATACATAACCTTTCACTTTAAACATGCTCACTTTCTTTGGTTGTAATAAAACACTCTTTGCAAATAATGTCATAAGATTCTTATGATAGCCCTTTTTACATTCCTTCTCATCTATACTGACTCTGGTAATGTTCATTACTGTAATATAACCAGGGTTAGGTAGTTTATACCCTAAAAACAATTGAAATATGCATGCAAATATGCCCTTAAAATGTGCTAAATATGCACTAAAATATGAAGTAAAAATGTCAAAATTATGCATTTTACCTAGGCAAGCTTATTATATTATTGCTGAGAAGTAGATGCTTTTTTCTCCACATCCAAAATAAGAGATGAATTACAATTCACCATCATTGTGTGATGGATACTTTGCGGTTGGGAGGAAATGCCCAATCCCTACCTTAAGAACTGAGGGTCTTCCCAAGTACCCTGGGAATAAAACAGGGACCTTAAGCATTGGGCTAATCCCCCACCTTGAGTAAAGTCAGATTCAAAAGGACACTGTGAGCCTTGGAATCCAAGGTAATCCTCTGACACCACGATAGTGATAGAACAGGGAAGTTGAAGAAGAAGAAGAAGTGTGATGGATACTTCCCATGGAAAATCTTCTCCTGTTGTCCCTTAAGATGCTTTTGTATCTTGAAAAGGTCAATTGCACATCACACGATGATATTGGCAAGTACTTAAAGCTAATATTTGTTCCACAGAAAGGGTCAAGTACTCAGGATTACCCGTAGATTTATCTTTGAGAATGTCTCAAATTTTGCAGATTTGTGTGTATCCAGGGTTTTTTTCAAAGAACAGAATTAATTTTGTCTTTAGCTTTCTGCCTGACACCACCTGTAATGGACTTTAAATCAGATATAAAAAATTCACTCTCTAAGCTTTTGCACCTACTTGCAACACTTTGTTTAGTTTTTGGCATATTAGATTCGCACCCTCACTGGCCATGGCTAAAAGAAATACTTCCTGTGAAACTTGCCTTTCAGTAAGGCAGGAAACTCTTTAAGTCAGCTGACCTGTGTGTTTCTTTCAGCTTGCTGCGCATTTGTAATTCACATGATCAACAGACCTGAGTCACTGACTTAAAACATGATGTAATCTTTCATTCAGTCAAAAATAGAAGAGAATTTTAAAAAAGGGTTAAAATATGTCTGTATAAGCACAAATTTACTAAAATATGACTAATAATTTATAAAGGCACAAATATGCATTTATATGCACACTAAAAATCTGTCAGAATGCTGCAAAAGTTGTGAAACATATAGATAATATATCAGCATATCAATAACAATATAAAAAAACATGCAAATACATCAAGTTCCTAACCCTGAATATAACATACTAAACTTATCTAGAGTTTTTTTGTCTGATGCTACTACAAAACATAATATATAGCATATAGTGACTGCAAAACAAAATCGGAATGAGACAGTTTACAAAAAACAGATGCACAAGTATCTTTGTTTCTATGATATCTTACACAACGTAACTGTGGGTTCTCAACAGATGGATAGATGACATTCAGCACGTCTTGCTGTTGTTTTGCAATATTTTCTCTTAAGGCAGAAGGCACATTTCTCTCTTCCTGTTCTGATACTGGGAGTGTTAGATTTCTAACTTCCTTTATGTTGAATTTCTGCTGTAGATGGATTTGAAGTTCCAATTGGAGGCAATGGGTTGAAGCTCTTGAAATGATGTGTGATTTTGTAAGAGCCAGAATAAGATTCTTCAGGAACTTTCTCCTGGGTATGTTCACACCAGTATTAGAGAGATAAATAGTCTGTGCACTTATGCTCCTCCTCTTACGAGGTGTGATTAAGACACTTGAGGATCGTGCTTCTCGCATTTGCGAGCCACATTTATTTTGACAAGAACTCTGCCATCTCGAACAGGCTTTATTAGATAATAGTTACTCAATCAAAGAAGTTAAAAGAGCCTGCCATCCTGCCAGGCCAAAATCTGCTTCACAAAAATAAAAAAACAAAAAAAACAGCCAGAACATAATAGCATAGTTTTCCTGCCATACTTCCAGAATGTCACCGATTGAATCCAGCACATACTGCAATGATACAGTGTCAAGACTGTCTTCAAGCCCACAAAACAACTCAACAATCTACTACGCTTAGCTAAAGATCCTCGGGAATCCTTGTCATCAGTCGGTGTATACAGTATTCCCTGTTCCTGCGGTTCGGTTTACATCGGAACTACACAGTGTAGCATCAACACCAGACTCGCTGAACACAAAAGAAACTGCTGCCTGGGCCAAACAGATAAATCCACAGTTGCCCAACATGCCATTGAAGTGGAGGGCGAACATATAATTAAGTTCCAGGACACGAGCATTTTATCATCCACAATACACTACTATGCCCAGCTACAACATGAAGCTGTTGAAATTTATAAACATTCCCACAATTTCAATAAGAAAGAAGAAGTTTTGAAACTTAACAGCAACTGGTATTCTGTCATTGAAGGCAAGAAATGGCACAAAAACCAGGAGAAATTCAAGTGAACCAATCAGGAGGAAACAACACCTTGGGTGAAGCCCACCCCCTCCCTTCTGCTGTCCGCCATCTGCACCAATCAGCAGAGGCCACTTGAGGGATAAATACAGTAGCTCAGACAGTCCACACCTCAGACGCCATGTTAACTTCCCAGAGGAGACTACGATCATGTTACTGAAGATGTCCACCGCAGTTGTGGACGGAACGTCTTGGTATTTAAACTCCAGCAGACCATGGCATAACAGCCCGGAAATAACTCCTAGATATATTGACTCCGGCCGTGAAAGTTTATGCTCTCTCATAAACTTTCAATTGTTTTCATCAAAAGATTGGCCATATGAGTTGTTGCGGAGTCTTGTTGAAAAAAGGCTAAAAAAGGGGGCAAAGTTTTATTCATGCATGTACAGCCTTCAACTGCTGACTTGAAAAAAATTGGTCCTCTAATTCAGAACCTAATATTGTTCATGGAGTAACCCTCCATGACAAAAAATTTGGTGTATGGTACACCATAGTGGAGAAAGGTTTCTCAGAGCTCCAATAAGAGATTTCTATTTCTGGGGTAACTTAAAACATAAAGTGTACCAGACAAACCTACACACCTTGGAAGAATTAAAACAACAATGTGAACTACGGTGAGTGGTGGATTGTTTCCTAAAGAGGTGCCAAAAATGTATGTATGGATGACGGTGACAAGTTTCAGCATCTTATTTCATAAAGTTGGTCAGTAAAGCCTTTAAAAGTAGTTTTAAAAGTGTTGTATGGTTTCAACCATGCCTTTCTATGATAGAAGCAGATGGCAATGAGCGCCGAGGATGCCAACAGGTAAAACACTGCACAGCCGGTTTGGAGGTCTTTTGCTCTCGTGGTAGAAGTGGAAGCAGAAAAGGAAGGGTTTCTTCCCCATATTGCACAATGAAATAACTATGTAAGAGTAAAAGCTAAATTGCTTGCTTATTTGTGATAATAACTTCTTTGTCTTTTGTTATGAGTAACAAGAGGAATAAGAAACATTGCATAAAAATTGAGCCAAAATAAAAAGTGTAAGTTAATCAAAGTTGTGTACATACATATATAAAATGGAGTAAAAACCATTTTAAAAACATCCTGGAATTTATTTACCCATTTATTTATTTAGTTTTATTTTTTTATTTTTACTTCTTATATATTTCTTTTCTTTTCTTTTTTAAATTTTAGTTTTAGGCACATACCTACTGCTGAAAGCCAATGCAAGCTGGTCAATTGCATCAAGGAATTCTTTTGAATCTGCTTGTACACTTCCATAACTGTAACCTGAAAAACAAAGTCTCATTTATATCTATTATCAATGAAAGAAGTTTAAATGTTTATTGATAATGATAATATATGTTTTAGAAACATATAATTATGATTGAGGCAAATCTTCATTTGCTTGGAAGCCTGGAGTAATAATCAAATTTCCTCTTACAATAACAACATAAGTTAGAATACAGGTAAGTAAACATAGCTTTACAAACATTATAAAATGAAGGAATAAGTATTGAATGCAATATAATGAAATTATTTAATAAACAATGATGTCTGGCCATTTTAAAGCTTAGAAAGGAATTAATATGCTATCTCACCCTCAGAGGAAATGGCTATTAAATAAATACAATTTAATGCCCAATATGGGTGTGAATTCAGCATAAATGAATAAAAAGATCAAATTAAAAATATACAAACTGTGGGTGCTGTGATGTTCAGTGTTAAAGACTAACCATTATCATTTACTTCCTTTGTTTATCATTGGTTCAGCCAAAGTGATTATAACTTAAGTCATTAACATTATCACATTGATTTGCTTTTGGCAGCCTTAGCAGACAAACATGGTATTATTTAAACCATTGCTGTAGAATTTAGGTTGAGTAACAGAAAGTAATCAGAAAACAAAAACACTACCTATGAAAATAAATCTAAAGGAAGTTGTTTCACAGTTACACACAAAGATTGTTTTTATTAAGTGTACTAAATGACTGAAATGAAGAGATAAAAACTCCCTTGTGTTAAACTCAAGTTTGGTATTCTAAATCAAAATGCTGCACACAAGTATGTTTTGCTCTGAGAAAGAATAATCCCTTTTCTATGCTACCTAAAGCAATGGTGGAGCTTGGATATACATACATACACTAACTTTCCAACAAGTATTCCATCAGTGGCGGCCAAATCATGAATGCACTGGCAATGCCAACAGGTTAACAACAGTGATGTATGCTGGGATTGTAACTGGGCTATCACTAGGCCTACTAGATCCAGACTATAAGGGGTTCTTTTAGGCGCGTATCCTGGTAGAACACCAAAGGTCACGTGGGGCCTAGTATGCCCGCATTATATTTTTGTGCTTATATTCCTGTACTTATTTATCTAAATTTCATTTTTCCTTCATTCCCATGTTTGGCTTCATTTAGCTTAAATATACATGGCTTTTATTAGCAATATACTAGATAAGTCAAAGATAGATATGTTGTATGAATACAGTATATATTACAATTTGTACTACACTACATGGAAAGATAATATATTGCAATCTTCAGATATACAACTTGTAATTTGAAAAAGTTGAATGTGAGAAAAAAGTGGGTAAACTATTAAAAGAAACAAAAAATTGTCTGGTTTCCTTAATAAAATTCACAGATTGGGGAAGTATAATAACAGTATCAGTTAATCAATCTATTCAATACATTTCTGTTTTCTTTAATCTTTTCATGATGCAAACAGTTAATTTTTTCTGATAGTTCAATGAATGGTCTGTCTGTTGAGTGTCGAAAGTTTTTAAAGCTGTAAAAGATTTTATATGCATTGTTGATTTCTTATGTTTATCCAAATTTGGGATTAAAAATGCTAAACTTCTGAAACTCATCGTATTCTAGGGTGTTCTTTCAGGTGCATACAAGCCTGGCCAGCAATAAAGTTTATTTAATTCGCATGAGTCAGCTAGCCACACATACTTATCGTGATCGTTTATATTAAAATACCTTTTGTAAGTATTCTTATTTCTTTTGCTTCTGCTCACACTGTAAGTGCAGAAGAGCTGGAGTAGGCCTTCCCTGTTTACTATCACTACTTATCCTCATATTTCAGCTGCGGGTATAGTTGTTTCACTAATTGTTTTACTACACATTGTTCATCCATTTCAAAGCATTAGCATTGGCAACAGTCTTGGTACGCTGTACACTATGAAATAAATAATACTAATACTGCTGTTGAGGACCATAACAATTGCACAATTAAAACCAGGTTCCTTCTTGCTTTTAACTACATGTGCTATTCCTGTGCAGCCAGTCGTGTTCATGCGGCACATTTTGGAGACGCTGTGTGAGTATAGCGACACAGGATTCTGAAGCCTTGGCATGCTTAATCTTGCATTCTGCCACCTCACCTCTCTCTTCCCAAATCATAATGAAGGCTGCAGAAGCAGGCATCCAAAGCCCAACTCTCCCCTTTGTTCAATGATCCAACTCACTAATTTTTCATGAGGGAAACTTTGCTAGTATTGCAATTATTATCAATATTACTTATTAATTTCTAGTTTACTTTAGATATGGGCTTTGGTGATAGCTATGAAATAAATAATACTAATACTGCTGTTGAGGACCATAACAATTGCACAATTAAAACCAGGTTCCTTCTTGCTTTTAACTACATGTGCTATTCCTGTGCAGCCAGTCGTGTTCATGCGGCACATTTTGGAGACGCTGTGTGAGTATAGCGACACAGGATTGGCATGCTTAATCTTGCATTCTGCCACCTCACCTCTCTCTTCCCAAATCATAATGAAGGCTGCAGAAGCAGGCATCCAAAGCCCAACTCTCCCCTTTGTTCAATGATCCAACTCACTAATTTTTCATGAGGGAAACTTTGCTAGTATTGCAATTATTATCAATATTACTTATTAATTTCTAGTTTACTTTAGATATGGGCTTTGGTGATAGCTTTGATACCCCACAGTATATGCCACTGGTCAACAATAATGATTTACCAACTTAAAAGAAATGATTCTTATTAATTCTATTTCCATAATACAAGCTCTAACTTTCCTTAAATGCACAGAGTTTATAATTAAATTTAGCTTATAGTTGCTTTTTTCTAATTCCTGATCATGCTTTTATGAAGGCTTGCAGAAATTGTACAGATTGAGTAGGTATCTAAATCCTTTGATTTATACCCACTCCTAGCTTTACAGAGCTCTCCAGGCAATGCAGGCAACATTATTGGAAATTATATAACTGTATGGTTTTAAATGTGATAAATTATTAGAGAAAGTGCACTAATCAAAATATTAAGCAAAACGATACTTTATTTTAACTCATACAATGCAAAATATCAATGAATGCCTCAATTCACATTGCACCGCACAATTTTTGCAACTTAATGCTGGCTGCTCTACTTGCATGTGCCATCACACAAAATCATGCCAGATACTAATTTGCATAGATATGAACTGTCTTATTCCCAGGCATTCACTCAAATGCAGAGGTGGAAGCTCTGAATTCTTCTCTTGTCTGATACATGTTGCTATTACACAGGCATCAATCCATAGAATAGTAAGGTTTCATAGCAACTTCTGTGTTAGCTTCTCTCAGTAGTAACATCGTGTATGTCATTGTGTTCCTTATTGGGAAACACTGTTGTATTCATGTTGTACATGAAATATATATGTATATGAAAAAATCATTGTTTTAAATACACTTTTCTATTTTTTGACTTAAATACTGCCATGCACAAGGGCACTGCCACTCCAACATTCAGTTACAGAAAGTAGTTTACATTTGCCATTCAATTATACAGTGACACTGGCCACAGGACACAACAAAGGATGGTCAGGGCTGGGCTGCCCCACCCCACTGGCAGTGCACATATCAAAGGTGCTCAAGCTCAAGTTGCCTTGCGTAACTGTTGTGAACACATTGACAACAATCAGAGCAGCAGAACCAAAAGGGATTTTCCAGATTATCCAATAAGTGTCCAGCATCTGGCATACTTGTAGAAGTTCCAAGAGATGTCCATGTTATGTCATTCTTGCTATATAAGGAGGCAAAGCAACAAGCAGAATGACTGAGTTACAGACAGGAGTCAGTCAACTTTTAGTTTTTGTTTGTGTGTGTCAGCTATGTGTGTACATGATAGAACCAGTGTGTTGTGGAGTAAGATACCAAAGCAGTTGATGAGTGTTCAGTGATTGTATCATCAAAGTCATCTCTTTGAGAGACAGAGAAAATGAAGAAAGACATAAATGAGTGGGTCAAGGTTACGAGAGGAAAACAGTTGTGAGTTGTGATATTACAAAGGACTGAAGACTGTGTTAAGATCAGTGAAAGAGAATTGTGCTTTTGTGCACTGAGTTAGAAGAAAATAAAGTAAGAAAAAGTAATTGTACTGGAATTTTGTCATTTTTGTCACAGTGCAGAAAATTCTTCATTAGAGCAGGCTTAGAATTTGATGGCAGCTGAGCTCCGCTCACTATTGGAGCAGTGCAATGTCACCACAAGTTAAAGGGTAGAATCATGAAGAAATGGAATGAGTAATTTATAACAGTAAATTAGTGTAGAAATAAGCAAACACAAACTTAGTATGCATTCTTAAAACAAAAATGAAAATTATGCGTTGATAACAATACCAGAACTTGTATAGGCCATGCAGAAAACCACAATGTAAATTTATAGGGTCTTAGCTGTACAATGCCACAAGACAGAAATACTATTGATTGGGTTCTGCACTGATCAGCTTCACCTCACCACAAGCTTTTATTCTTTTTTTTAAATAGTTTAAATGCCTGCTCTCTCTACATATGGCACCACAGGTGGTGGACAGTAATTATACACGAAATTAAATAATAAAATTAAATAATATTTTAAAATGAAATGTTCCAAGCTTAAGTTTAGGGTACCTCTCCAGTATTTGTCACTTTTGAGGACTGAGGAAAACTAAGGAAAGAAGAACTCAATCAGAAAGGACAGTCCTGGCAGAATTTGAGCCACAGACCTCCCAAATGCAAGCCTCACACATTACCATGGATACCACCACCTGTTATGAAGTTCTATGAAGATCAGTAATGAATACAGCCACTTTTCTCCGGGGGGATATTAAGCTTGAGGGGGGGTAAGGATGTTAATGATATACCAGGTGAGTCAGCCGCGCCTTATTTTTTTGGAAGGTAGGCCACCCATCTAATGGCATGTGCGCCTTAGCCCAGTTTTGCGCTTACGAAAATGTATTGCTTGAAGTTCTTAAAGAGAGGAATGTGAAAAATTGAGAGCAACAGTGCTTTAAGGGACAGAACGTACTCCTCACTAAAGTACACCTCAAAAACATACCACTCATTTACTGAGAGTGAATTCCGGTTTCCAGCCGATTTTACAAACTTTTTATTAGAGTATACATAGCAACGTAATTCAGTAAACGCCTTGGAAAAAATGGACCTATCATATGAGTACACTAACAACGTCAGCTAAAAAGAAAATGGTGGATTCTTGTACTTAGAGCAGGGATTGGCTGCCAAAAATTAGGAAAAATGTAGACATGCCTCATCCATCATGGACCCGTACAGTCAAAATGGACATATTATTAAATAACAGTTTATTTGCATTTTTGCGTGAACTACGCCTCATGCATCTCAATTAATATGCATAGCAGCTTTTACCATTTAAGTAATAATATTAAAATGCCCAGTAAATGATTAAAACTGTCTTAAAAGGCTAAATCAATCACGCAAACTTGCGAGGTGGCAATGGCCTAGCGCCAGGCATACAAGTCCTACTATTGGACGTGGTACGTGCTTTCAGGAAGTCTCGAAATAGCTGAATAGGATTGTGAAGGGTCCACTGCGCTTAACCCCCAATGACACAGGTTCAAGTCTCAGCATTATAAATATTTTTTTTTTTTATGTTCATCAAAACTTGGAAACCGAATTCACAATAATCTAATTATGAAGTCCCTGAGGGTTTAGGACATTATAATTTAAATCGTTTTTGGTTGTCTGCATTTTTAATGGCACAATAATTCATTGTGTGCAAAATTGAGTTTAACTTCCATGTTAAACTCTGACAATGTAATTCCCTTGCTTTCTGTGTTCAAATGTGTATGAATGATCCTTATTTCAATTGCACCTACCTATAGGTGTGTTTAAACAACTACATAATTGTAGTTCACCAATAAAGAAACATCAAACAATGTTATAAAACATAAATAAAACAATAAAAATGAATATAACAGTTTTCAGAATAATAGTTTGTAAATTGTGAGGATTGAACGGTTAAAAAAACAAAAAAAGAACAAAAAAATAAAAAATTAGTACATGCAGGTGATTTGAACCACCTTCACAGCAGACACATTACTTCGGAGTCTTGCGCTCATTCCAACTGAGCTACCTAGTAACGTGTGAGGTAAGCATTCTGTTTAATATGTAATATTCGTTGGTTCCAGTGAACATTTGCAGAAGTGCAAAGTCAGCTGTCTAATTACGAATATATTAAAAAGCGATGTGATAACATCTATATTAGTACTAATTTCATCGAGTGTTTAACATACATGTTAAATATGCGGGTAGAACCTGGTAATTGGGTCGATGTTTTCATGTTGGGCTATAAAATGCGGATTGCATAAAACTCGAGAATAAGGGGCAGCTGACTCACCTGGTATACATTTACAAATAGATATGAATTTCTCAGGGGGTCCTTTTTATTCCTGGGGGGATTTTCTCCTCCGGGCCACCCCCTGAATTCATCACTGATGAAGATGATATAGATTATCATATGAAATTATGCAGTAACTTAATGTAGTTTTCATGATGCCACATATTAAATTCATATGTATGAAATTTTTTCTATATTTAATAAATTGAGCGTTTTTCACATCTGTCATTCTTAAGTTTTACATTTTCTTTATAGAAATCCTAATTGTAGACACAAGTAATTGCCTCCCACCTTTAACTTGCTGTATGAGGCTACCAGCTGACAGAAGTAATTCTGTTGACTGCAGAGTTGGGTACTTATCCAAAACACTTCGTAGAATTCTGAGGACATCTCCAAGACGCTCATGCATGGCAACTCGAAGGTTTTCACTGGCATCTGTAATGAAATTTTCTATAGTAAGTATAATTACAGGGAATTTTCCTTATCCCTGGACATAATATAAATGTGAAGAGTTAACTTTCTGTAGTGAATAACCAGTGGGCAGAGAAAAGAAATAGACTTATGTTACATAAACAAATGTAGCTGTAAATCCAGTATAACCCAAGGAAGTAAACTGCTCAGAGTTCCAGAAAGCAATAAATGATATCATTATTCTTCTGTATTGTCTATAACTATTTCAAAGATATAACGGGTACAATTGAAAGACTGATCATGTAAATTAAGTAGTGTAAACTGAACTTCTATGAACTGTTCCTATGCTGACTAACTGAACTTTAAGTCTAATTCAACTTTTCACAAAGGTATAATTAGTAGACTTCAATCTTAAAATGTGACTGGTACAAAAAGCATCAAAGAAAATCTTTGATGGATTTTGTGTCTTTTCTGTGGTCTTTTGAGGATTTGCGCACGGCTAGTCAGTACTGGGCCTCTGAAAATCCACATTGCGCTCAAGAAATCCTTCATTATGATCAGAGAGTTGAAGTTAGGTGCGCTGTGAGCACTAGATGCATAATAGGTGCAATACTTTACGAGCAGACTGTAAATGCAGAAAGTACCAAAATGACATATTGACCCCATTTTGTCATGAACTGACAGAAGAAGAGAATTCGACAAGATTCTGCTACTTCCCATGCAGCAATGGAGTTCATGAATAAAATTAGGGAAGTGTTTGAAGATAGAGTGATTAGTGTGGGTGTATGGCCCTCTAGCTCCCCCAATCTAACAATATGTCATTTTTACTTGTGGTATAACCTGAAAGAAAAGTTTATGAGACAAATCCTCGTGCATTGGAAGAACTAAAACAAAATATTACAAATGAAATTGGAAACATTACAGTGGCCCAACTTAATCATGTGAATCAGAATGTGTTCTCCTGATATAATGCTTGTTTAGCCGAGGGTGGACAACATTTCCAGCATCTTCTATAAGGTAAGTGTGTTATACATGCTTTACATGTGTAGTTTATGTAGGAGCAAAGCTGGCTGTGGCACACCTAATTGCGCACAGGTGAAATACTGTGTGCCCATTAGGTTTTAAATGAAGAATCCTGTGTAGTGGTATCATCACCACAGTGAAAGATGATTTATATTAATTTAAAATGCTCTTGACTTATACGGTGGGGAATGTGCTGACTCCTGAAATAAAGGAGCTGACTGTTGTAAATGTTGAAGCTCTGTTTGTTCTGTATTTACCTATTCAAAGTTTAACACATTAATAACAAATACAAATTCATTAATAATAGAAAAAAAAAAAAAAAAGAAAGGAAAAAATTCTAGGCTCTGAAAATCAGTACAGCTAAAGATTCGTTAATTTGTTACTTAATTCCAAATTCTAGATAGTGCACATCCTCATATTCATGGTGCATGGAAATTCTGCATAACAAGTAACATTATGAAAAGGTAATAGAATTATTTTACAAAACAACTGGTTATAATAAGCTTGGTTTAAAATGTTACAATGTATGATATATTCAAAGGTGTGGTTCAGAACAGACCACAGAGAAAACTCTGCCAAAATACATATTGATGTTAAAAAATTTCCTACTTCCCTACATACTTCATTGCTGGCCTATGCATTTGTTTTTCCTATAGGAGAAATTTTTGCAGCAAGCTATTTTTGAGTTAAAGCCATGTTGGTTGTATTCATTTCTTATGCACACCACCACTCCTATGTGTGTATATATTTTATTGTGTTATAGTGCTTCAAAACTACTAGAATGAGGCTCCTACAAGAGAAATATATCCTCGCTTGTTCACTGCTCTTCATCACACACATGCGCTCTCTCTCTCCCTGCTTGAAGAATTACCTGTTTCTGTATGAAAAAGCTTCCTTAGCTTTCCCAAAGCATCCTTAATATTTCTTACATCATGTGTGAGAGCTGCAATTTCTTCTTGTTCAACTGAGGAATTCTCTATGCTGCCCTCGGAACTTACACTGGCCATCGAGCTAGCAGCCATTCTCACATCTAAACATATAATATACAGTTTGTATTAGTGCTAATTACTGCTAATAGATCATATAAAATTTGTAGTCTTATGCAACACATCCAAACAGCTAAAACTAAAACCTACCACAATAATTAAACTTAGCATTTTAAGACAAAATATATTTGTTCACTATGAAATAATAATTTTAAATGCTTCCATTACTTTAAATTTAGAATTATAAATCATATGCCCTCCATTCAAACAGGTTAATTAATGAGTAGTGGAGGCATTTTCCACAGATATACCTTGTCAGCACAATTTTTTTCTGCCTCATGTCTATACAGTTAAGAGATAGTGTCTTTTCTAAGTTAGCTTTACACGTTGTATGCAAAATATTTCAGTGATTTCTAAAGGTTTTATGACAACTCTAATATTAAGTAAAGGCAATGTATAGCTTCAAAATGCAATTATTTTCTCTTTTCTGAACGTTGTCTATTTTTTAAATGTCCGCTTATGAAACATACATATTTTCATATTCTTTTGAGAATGAATAATTATTATAGTTTGTATGAGAACCTAACTTTCAGTGTCATTTATAAAAAAGCACATATTTTGAGGAACCTGACTATTAAGCTCCCATTGTATCCTTAAAAACTTCAACTTGTCTCAGAAATATTAAATTCAGCAATTATATTAAAGATTCATTTCCATACATAACATGTCTGGAGGTTGAAGTGCTTTAGGTCCCTGCAAACATTTGCACTGCTCCCCAGACTTGTCTTTTGTGATTTGCATTTCTGCCCATAACTCATTTGTAGTAGTGGCACCTTTTTCAAATGCTGCCAGTTATTTAAATACTTCTAAAACTCTTGCATAGTGAGTTTCTCTCAATCAGAGAGTCTGTTCTTTTTCCCTGGTGTGCTAGCTTTTTGGTTTTATACTATTGATGTTTTCAAGTTTCCACACCACCCATAACTTTCACAGTTCTATATTCAGCAGATATTGAATGATACCACAGTACATCTAACTGTTTTCCGAGAAAATAGGTACCTATATGGTCAGAGGGCAGAAATGAATCTTTATTAACACTAAACAAAAGTTCTATATTGGTAACATTTTTTGGCCATAGTCTAATAACTGCTTTTCACATATAGTAAAACAGTTGCTATTATTTTGTCGACAGATATTTGCAGCTGTTCAGATGTCTTGAAATGCATAATGGTCCATAATTTGATATTAATTAAAGATGACAGAAGCAATTTCATTAGAGAACATTTTATTATCATTGTCTGTCCAGATATAGACAATGGAGAATGCCTCCTTAGTAAATATGACTGAAAGCAATCAATGAGTGCCTCAAACTATGTTTAAAGTGAAACCTCAAATGGAGGTACCAATAAGGATAAAGGAATTCAGTGTAGTGATAGCAGTAAAGACAATCTATAATTTACATATTGTGATGCAGCTATGAGCCTTAATTGTTACTACATGGAAGGCACTAATTGACCAACAAACTGGCCAGTTGAAAAGATAGGGAGAGTGGAGGAATAGTGCTCTCAGCCAGTGTAAACAGCAGAAGTGCTATTAAGAGATAACAGGATTGTTCTGGAAGCTTGTTTCTCTGCAAACATTCCAGAACTGTATCAGAAATTCCAGCAGCTAGATATAAGTGAGCCATTTAAAAATTAGTGAGTGCATTTTTGATGCCACTTAAGGTGCTGGTAATACAATGCATTCTGTGAGTGGGATGGTGACAATTCTTAAGTTTGACAGCCCAGTTAGTGAAACAGAAAGAAGAAGAGGCTACTTTGCACTGTTACATCACGGGAAAAAGTGAAGTGAGAGTGAAAAACTGAACTAAATGATATTAGTGAACTGACAGTAAAAATCTGAACTAAATCGAATTAGTGAAGTGACAGCAAAAACACTGAACAAAGTATAATGTTCTGGCTACCAGAGCATATACAGGGTTCTACATTTAAAACCTAACAGGCGCACAACATTTCACCTGTGTGCAATTGAGTGTGCCACAGCTGGCTTTGTTCCTACATAAACTCTGTGCATAAAGCATGTAAAACACTCTTACCTTATAGAAGATGCTGGAAATGTTGTCTACCCTCGGCTAAACAAGCACTATATCGGGAGAACACATTCTGATTCACATGATTTAGTTGGGTCACTTTAATGTTACCGATTTCATTTCTAATATTTTGTTTTAGTTCTTCCAATGTAAGAGGATTTGTATCATAAACTTTGTCTTTCAGGTTACCCCACACTGTTAGATCGGGGTAGCACGAGGGCCATACACCAGCACTAATCACATCTTCAAACACTTCCCTAATTTTATTCATGGGCTCCTCTGCTGTATGGGCAGTAGCAGAACCTTGTTGAAACCATCCATATGATTTCTTTTCTTCTATCAGTTCATGATAAAATAGGGTCAAAATGTCATTTTGGTACCTCTCTGCATTTACAGTCTGCTTGTAGAATATTGGACCAATTATGCATCTAGTGCTGATAGAACACCAAACTCCAACTCTCCAATCATAATGAGGGATTTCTTGAATGTAATGTGGATTTTCAGAGGTATAGTACCAACTGCTATGAGTGTTGATAAGACCATTTAGGTGGAACCAAGCTTCGTCGGAAAAGAACAGAAGTTGTGGGTCAATTAAAGCGTAATTCACTGATGAAAGAAGCCATTCACAATAATGCATTCATGATACCTTGCCTTAAATCATGAGCTTATCATCTTGTTTTAAAGCATGGACTCTTGTACACGTATATGGTTTTAGTTTTAGACAAATCCTCACACGTTGGAAGAACTAAAACAAAATAATAGAAATGAAATCAGAAACATTACAGTAGCCCTACTTAATTGTGTGAATCAGAATGTGTTCTCCCAACATAATGCTTGTTTAGCCAAGGGTGGATGACATTTCCCACATCTTCTATAAGGCAAGAGTGTTATATGTACTTTATGTGCAGAGTTTATGTAGGAGCAAAGTCAGCTGTGGTACACCCAATCACCCACAGGCAAAATGCTGTATGTCCCTTAAGTTTTGAATGAAGAATCCTGTATTACCCCATAATAGCAGATGTGGGAAATAGTTGAAAGAATATGTAAATGCTTATAGCCAGGTCCATTAGATTCTCAACTCAATGGCAATTGACGAAAATGAAAACCATGGAGCTCACATAAATATCACTGCAATCTGCTTATAATGGATTTTATTCAAAATCTCTACATCTACAGTAATCAATCCAGAGGTAAAATTATCATCCCATTTGGATCCTCAGGTAGGAAAAACTATAAGCAGAAATGAGCAAAGACAAAAGGTGTTACATTGAAATATCAGAGAATTAAATAATTCCGAGAAATGTACATAAGTCATAAAACAAATTTATGCATTTCTAATCCAAGAGCTAATGTACTGAATGATCAGTTATAATTTATTAGCTTTTAGGGTTGTTCAGTAATATTTTTCCCAAATAAAGGTAAACTAATAGCCTGGCCATTTTATTGTATTAAAATCCCAACCTTTTTCATCTTACTGAATGGTGGATACATGAATAATCAGAACTTATTTATGATTAAGAAGCAATGTTTCAGACTATTTTGTTGCTATAATCCTCACAGTAAAATCTCATCCAGTTTAGGTTCAACAGAGACAGAAGCCATTACCAAATACGAGATTTCAAGAGGTTTAACTCTGTTGTATGCATACCATTAACTTTCAGGAGATTCCTCACACTGTAATGTGATGGAAAAATATTTAACAGATATTTTGATGAAAAGGACTGTAAAACCATAACATTAAAATGAAGTTCCCTTTCACTCTATTAAACTGATTTTTGTTAACAGCGATTTAATAAAAAAAAAGAAAACAGTTTATGGATTCAACTCCAGACAAACCTTGGGAAATGTAATTTCAGAACCTTTAAGAAATTACAAAAACTCCAATAAAATCTGTTGTTTACCCCATCAAGTCATCTATACCAAGTAGGGGTTGCAATTCTCTTTGTGGTGCCAGTAAAAAACTGTATATGGTACATCTTAAAACCAGTGTAGTTGTATAGAAGGAATACCCTTGTGCAAAGGTATTACAATAGAACAGTCTAAGCATTAAAACACATAAACATCCTCTGTGTTTAGATACTCTGTGGAAAGGCCCTTAAGCGAAATGAAACACAAAAATGAATACTTCATTCATCAGATTAGTTTATCTGACTAATAATTAACAACATGGATAGTCCCACTATCCTAATTTCACTGGTTATTGCCTTACAGCATCATGATCAATACGTTATCAGATTATCCTGCTACTGAGAGGCATGAGCGTCAGCAGCCTTTTTTTCAGGGGAGGGGGGTGGGGGGTGGCATGCTGGAAGTTTGCAATTAAACAATATTAATTCATTATTCTGTTGCCAAAAACGGTAAAAGATGTGTTATAGTATTTTTTGTGGATAAGCATATAAGTTTATGCTAAATAAAAACTTCTTTACATCAACATTAAAGCAATAGTCTAATACTAATTTATGGCACATTACATTTATTTTCCAAGATGGGGCCGCTACCCTCCTTGCCCCGCTTCATGACACCCATGTTGAGAGGATAAACCAAAGTATGCAGCTATTCAAGGTACTTTAAATGAACTCCCATGTAATTTTAACTAGAAGTCATAATTTATCGCTAAAAGAAAGAGCAGAGCTAAAAACTAGCCAATCACTTTTCATAATCCAGTTGATACTAGATGATAAAAGTCACTGGGGCATCTGCTTATAAAACGAGTGAATGGGCCATCTGACCATATCAATCTGAGCTAAAAAAAGTATGATTTCAAAGAATTACACTATTCTTATAGTGATTCAAGACAACGTGAGCACCAATAAATTTGCTGGCTCTATATATTGACTTAAGTGCAATGAATGTATACCTATGAGGAAAGTGTGTGTTGCTCGGACTATGAAAACACAAAAATTAGTGAAGGATGATTTTATTTGTATAAATAAGCACCCAATTTTCACAAATTAACAGTGTATTGTACCATTTTGATTGTTTAAAGACATAATTTAGTATTTAAAGAAAACAGAGCTAAAAAACAATTACTCACCCCCAATAAGACCTGGCAATATTCCTGGTACAAGCAATTTACAGTCTGGATTAATTCATGGACTGCTGTCGGACACAGAAGTATAGTCATAATACCAGCATGTGTAGTGCTTAATATTAGAAATATATTTTCAAAACTCAGTGGAGTATATGTAAGCTTTAAATTTTACTAACATTATTTGACAGTGATAGTTCAATTGACGAGTCTGGTAATGGATCCACATATTGCGAGTACAAAGATGTTTTTATTTCATCATTAGCAGCAGTCCATTCTTTTTTGGATTCCTCATATTTATTTTTCATTATCCAATTTATCAAATACCCAGATGCTTTGAAGTAGTGTTGACTTTTGACAAAAGTCGTTTTTTATTTATTTACATTGAAATTGTGAGTTAGCATTGCAGTCATGGATCTAAGTTCAAGGCCATTATATAAAAAACGTGTTCTTTTCAGGACATGTTCAACATGAAGACTGATGACTGTCTAAGCTGCAAGTACCCATGCTTATAATGTTGAATATGAGCCAAATCTTTTGAAAATGTTCTATCCAAAATAATTTTTTTCAGAGCATTACAAGCATTTGATTGTCCTTTAATCTATAACTTGTTTATTTTGCCTTCTTCTAATAATTAGTTATGATCAAAATATTTCCATTCACTGCTTTCTAGCCATCTATGTTCATTTTTTTGTGTGGTGAAGAATAGACATGTGTTTTCAATTAAAAATACAGCTTTGTGCAGCCCATCATAAAAGGTTATTTATACTTTCCATATTATCAACTCTGGGTACCTTTTCTTGCAGTTTTATTTTATTTATTTTATTTTTATTTGTTCATTTTTTTTCATTAGGCTTTCAAACAAAATGTCATACATTGAATTCATATCTAACTTCTGGGTGCTGAGTTTTTAATAGATACCTTACACTTTTATGTCTGTCAGAGAGAAAAAGCTTTATTTCTACACATTTCCTATTTTGCTAGCATAGTCATTATGTTGTCACAAGCACTCTTTTCCAAATTACCTTTCATCATATCTCTTTGAAGAAGTTCAAAATCAGTATTTCTTCAGCAATTTAAATCCATCATAAAATATACTAAATATTTAACCAAAAGTCTTGGGGAGCCATACAGAACATTCCCTGCCAACCATGAAGGTTTACCACTGCTTTTTAAGTTTGTTTTGATTTCTTGATCCCAAATTGTTCTAACAATTATTAGTGCTGCCATGTTTCAAATGTTTTTTGTTGAATGTGGGCCTTGAAAACTTGCCCAAACCCAGTGATTCACAGAAGGATTTAAATAGTTGAATTAGTATAGCAGATAATAACAATGGAGAACTTGCTATTAAAGTATGAGTATATCCTTCTGATTTCTTTCCTGATAAATATTGTAAGTTACATGGGAATATATTGCCACAGTAGCACATGGTTTTAACACATGACATTGTCCCTTTAATGTAATGAGAAACAGTTTGACTTCATTTCTAGATAAAACCTTGAAAAATAAAAGTAGAGATTCCAAGCAACAATGACATATTCTGCTGTAGCTTCATTCCCACATATGGTGAAAGGCTCCTCTTTTTCCTTGTAATCTCTTGCATAAGAATCTGGAGTATTGGGTTCATAGAAATTTCCATTCAGCTTATTCTGATCTACTTCATCACTGACTGTTTTATACATATTTTCAGTTCCAACAATATGTATTTCCTTATAATCTCAGTACCTAGCTCATATTATACTTCTGAATTATTAGTTTCATCATCACTACTATTCTGAATGCTCTTCCACTACTGTTACATTTACATTTATTATCAGTTATATTGCAATAATCACTATCATCACATAGCTCAAAAGTTATTCTTTAATAAATTCTAGCCCCATATCATTCTTTTTCTATCAATTGATGTGGTACTTGATGACACTGAAAGATCAGTTGTCTTACTAGAACCTGATGTTTAGAAATGTTTTTAATGAAGGCCCTCTGAAAGTTCTATACAGCATAAGCTGTTTTTATAAAATGTGTGACTGTTCATAATCTATGTTCTTAAAATAGAAGGAATATAAAAGAGCTCTGGTATAAGGCAAAAAATTGTATCTTTTGCAAAATTCCACTCATATGTTACACATTTTGGGAGATTTTTCTATATTTGGAAAATAATGAAAATCAGTTCCCCTGTATGCTTTGTTTCACATTACAGCCATATGCACTACACAGACGTATTTTGTTCTTCATAATATTATGTTGTTTGAGTTATTTTGTAATACTAAAGTGATTCAGTAACACCGCAACACAATACACTACTCTTGAACTTTAAATACCACCAAGAACAATTATTTAAACAAATTACTTGCATGAGTGGCAGTGGATTACCTTGTAATCCCAATGCATAGCATGCACTGATGTTGTGTGACACAGATTTTTGTTTAGCGGTGTCAATGTATAGAAAAATCTTATCACTCTGCTTTTCAGAGCATATCCTTCATTTAGGAACCAACATGAGTTTTGTTTTGTTCCCCTTTAACTATAGATAGGATACAGCAATATTCCTAGCTTCTTTGAGTAACATGCAAACTGATAGTTAATTTTGGCAACACCAGGTTCTCTTTTCAAATAGTGAGATTAAAAATCAACTATCTCATGTTGCATTCAAGAGTATAAAAAACTGGTTGACACATTTCATGTGAATATATTTAAAAAAAAAAACAGAAAAATTTGATTGTCCTGTTACTTTCCTATCACTTTATTGTCCTCTGAATTTTACTACAAATGCACAATTTATAATCCTTTCTGCTATCACAACTATTCTTCTGATAATCTTTCTCAGTCTTTCAATATCTTTCTCCAGTTTCTCTGTCCTTTACATCTAGACCATTACAGTACAATCACTCGATGACACATATGTATGCACTGACAGGCTGGCCAACTCACTCTCCTAACTAAAAACTAGCTGTACACGATGACTTACACAGCTAAACAACTCAACTCAAAACTATACTGCTAATAACTACTACTGCCTGTGTGGTCCTGTTTATATTGGAGCCAATGTCACATGACCTTTTCGAGATCTTTCCATGTGTACATATACAATGACTCAGCTAGAATTGACGAAACTTCTCAACCCTGTTACAGTGGTGTACACACAGTCACTCTAGGCACTCTCATGTATGCCCTGTAACCTCGGACCTCCCCCGTCCGCTCATTGTTGACCCAATGTCACAATATTTTTGCATTTATAGCTTCTTAACCACCTCTGAGTTATGTTTTCTAGCCTTGCTTGGACCTCAAGTTGTAAAGAAAAGACATTTATTAACTGCTGGTGTAGAAAATAAAACGTTGAGTTTTGTATTGAATTTACAAAAGAAAAGTCTTCTTTACTTTTATGTCTGGACATCCTCCAACATCCTTTTCACTGTTTAGTTTTCATACAATTTCTTTAAGTGAGCTCTGTTGATGAACACAGGAGTTCTTTCTCTCTTGATAGAATGAGTTTTCATCTACTTCATGAAAGCCCAAAATTACTTTCATGTATAACAGTTCAACTCTGGTTGCGTGACTACAGTGTAGGTAAACCTTTGGAAGAATACCTAAAAAAACAAAAAATATTGTATTAGGATGATGTTTAATCAATTGAATGCTAGATGCTAGTATACCAGGCTTTCATGTGCAATTAAATGTACATCCATCATGTGTTTTTATAAAAATGAGTACTTCATTGATTGAAGAAAACAGCATAATTTAGTTAAAATCAGTCAAATATATTGATAAATGTAACAATGTTGGCATATGCAAATTGGAAACTAACCTTTGCATGATAAATATTGTGATTTATGTGCCAGTCATGTGTCTCATATGTCTGTTAACACCATCAGTTATCTTCGGCAATGCAACATTAATTGGAGATCCACATACTGAAGTGTGTGCATGGCTGAAATTGGCATTGTGTATTGGTTAAAAATAGCATTTGATGCTTATTCTCCTCTTGACATGGAATGGTCCAAATGCTAATAATTCATATCTGACTTATCAGCTGATTTTTCACATGCTATGGCATTGCTATAAAATTAAAATGTGAGGTGTTACTGTTACAAAGTATTATGAAATTCCATGCCACTTAATGTGACAACTAAACATGACCATTAAATGAAAAGTTGCATGATCAAAGCCAAAATCAATCCTTTTTTGACAGTTCATTGTAAAGATGAGTAAAATGGAAAGAAATCCTTTTATTTCTGATTTTAGCATCATTAAATTCTATAATTATTATTGAAGATACAGTGGTTATTATGGAGTGTCAGGCTGTGTTAATAAGAATATTGCATTAGAATATAAAATCATAGATGTTATTGTAAAGAAAAATATGTTGAAGGGCATCCATACTTTTTCTGCAATTCATCTTACCATAACCTGAATTTATAAAAACCCATAATCTAATGTGAAACTTTAATTGATGTCACAGAAAACCTTATTAGTTAATCTTAAGAGAAAAACATTTGGTGGGTTTAGTATTGGGCAGTGCTGTGGCTGAGCAGTTAGACCATTCACCTATCACCAAGGTGGCCCAGGTTTGATCCCAGGGACCCACATGTGGTATTCGTGGTACACATAGTGTCATCTGGGAGGGTTTTCTCTGGGTTCTTCAGTTTCCCCTGTCACTCATTCCACCAACTGCTCTATCATCAACTTTCTATTCATCCACTGTCATGTTGCCAGTACTGTTCCATTGTGAACACTTAATTTTGAGGAGCAATATTATATCTTAGGTCACAAATGTCATGTTGCCAGTGTTTTTCCATTATGAACACTAGATTTTGAGTAGCAATATTGTGTCTCATGTTACACATGTCATGTTGCCAGTATTGCTCCATTATGAACACTTGACTTTGAGGAGCAATATTGTGTCTCATGTCACACATGTGATGTTGCCAGTATTGTTCCATTATGAACACTAGATTTTGAAGAGCAATATCGTGTCTTATATCACTCATATCATGTTCCAGAGTTGTTCCATAATGAGCACTAGATCTTAAGGAGCAATACTATGTCTCATGTGGCTCATGTTATTCTCGAAAGTTGTTCCATTATGAACACTAGATCTTAAGGAACAATATAGTGTCTCATGTAGCTCATGTTATGCTCCAGAGTTGTTCCATTATGAACACTTGATTTTGAGGAGTAATATAGTATCTCATATTACTAATGTTGTGTTGCCAGGGTTACCCATTGTGAGCACCTGATATTGAAGAGCAATATCGTGTCTCATGTTGCTCATGTTACGTTGCCAGGGTTCTCCATTGTGAACACTAGACTTAGAGGAGCAATATTGTGTCTTATATTGCTCATATCATGTTCCAGAGTTGTTCCATAATGGACACTAGATTTTGAGGAGCAATAACAATTCTAATGTCACTCATGGCATGTTGGCAAATGTTGCTCAATTGTGTACAGTTGATTTTTAGGATCAATATTGTGCCTCTTGTCATACTGCCAATGTTTTTCTTTGTTTTTTTAAGACTAATTTATTTTATCCTGTTAAGTCACATTGGACAATGAATAAAATGGATATAATGATGCTCAAATGAGCATGGGATTCATTGAGCTTAAGGTTACACAACATTCATGCTCTCAGGATAAGGAGAACCCCGGAAAAGCCTCATCCAAGTAACTCACCCTGAGTTTCGAGCATGGTACCTCTTGATTGTGAGGCAGACGGAAGAATAGGCTATGTCATGCTGTGTATTTAATTATGTTGTGAGGGAAATGAAGTCACAGTGAGCATTGGAACTAATTCACATTAGTGAAATGACAGTATGAGGGAACCAAGTCTCACTGAAAGTTGAACTAGGTTATTAAATGACAGTGAAATCTTAGTGGTGACAGTTGAAAAACTGAAGAACTCACAACACTATTTGATTTTTCAGAACAATTTTCTACGTGCAAGTGCAGCAATAATGAGGAATAATCTTAGTTAACTATTCCAGTGATGTGTAATTTATACAGAATTTTCTATCACTAGCTACCTTAAACATATTTTGAACAGGAACACTACCCTTACTGGGGTTTGACAGTGGTCACCATTCAGGGCTCCACTGCAGTGCACCGGTTGCACCAGTCTAGCTACACCCCTGTAAAGTGCCTCAACTTGGACTACTTTTCACAAGATGTTCCTGTATCCATTCTATGCGCTTCCATCTGGTTTTGTCGTTCTATTGTGTAATAACTAGACCTCGGATATAGACTCTTGAAAACTAACTTTTAAGCACCTAAAATGGGCTCTAAATGTATCAACATGGACAGTAAAGATACCATTTTATGCACTTAAAGTATAGTTTCCGTAAGCTAATCATTGGATTTTATATATGTAAAATAATTTCCACTTCTTAAAATCAGAAAGTTAAAACTGCAATGAATTGGTGAGCGTTAAAAGTCACACCATAGTAGAAACAACAAATTAGCTAAATACTATAACCAGAAACATTTTATTTTGCTTTAAATTATGAATTTATTTTTGCTAATACATAATATGAGCTTATGATGGAAATGAGGTACTTAAAACTTATTGAATAGATCACAGCGGAAATGCACCAACCTTATCTCTGTGGAGACACATATGTACGAGCTGCTGCATCCCCACCTCTGACCTTCAGTCGTAGGGTATGCTAGCTAGTGCCTGTGACATGTAAAATCATAAATATACAGTCAGTATCCAGTGACGGACACAAACAGGCTATTCCATGGCAGTTTCTAAGTAATAACTCAAATTTTCTGGGAATGTCCTTGGAAGACCTCTTTATTCTGGATGATTTTTGCATAAATGGTAAACAGTAAGAGACAGACAAAAGCTTACTAAATAAAAAAATATGGATCTTGTTAAAGCACACTATTTATATAAAATACTTCTTCTATCTTTTGACTGAACTATTTCCAAGACATTATTTATTGTTTGTTTGAATTTGCCAATACTTATACTTTTCTCAAATAGGAATACGTATTCTTTTTTTATCTCTTGGCCTTGCAAAGAGAATAGAGTTTCAAAGGTATCGCATAGCAACCAGCTCTTAAAACATTTTATGATTGTTTAAAGGCTGCTGTATTTCCATATTCCTGTTGCAACTACAAGAAAATTAGCAATAACTTCTTAAAATGCTTATGTCAATTAAAATGCAGTAGTCAAAGAAATAAGCATTTGCAAGAAGTGTGCATACGAGTGAGTATAGCTCTACATATATTTGCAAACAGAACTTCTCCAAATTGAACTACATATACTAAAAGTCTGTATTGCAATAAGTTATGCAATGATCACTTGGTGGATCTTTTAAGGCTATGCACTTTGAATTTATTGCCAAATATTGACAGACTTCTTAAACATAAGCAGTATGAATAGATGTTTATTGCATAAGATTTTAAAGTGCTTTCGTAAATCAAGCCACCACATGTAACCAAATCACCACTGCAAAACGATGCATGTCTGAGTGGCACAGTTCACATAAAGTGGAAGGAGGTAAATTTAACCTCCCCTCTTTTGCAAACATTGGACATCACTGCACTACAGATATATTATCATTGTCACTAAATGCTCTAGTGCTGACATCCAAAATGTTGCTTTCAAAACTCAATTTCTCATTATGAAGAACAATGTAAAATAGCTGTTTGAAACTCACTTGACAAAATCAACAGAGAAAACATGAAAAAATGTTACAAAATGTGTATATTAATGGTTATTAAAGAGGACAAGGTAGATATATGAAATATATAATGGGAGATACATCTTCTTACTCTTTGGGAGGTATGCTTATCGTACTGTAGTCATGAACAAATACCAAAGGATGATAGAGACCTAGAGGGGCAAGTATTCTGTTTCTCTTTTTATAAAATGAGTGAATACACCTGCTAAAGTGCTAAAATAAACCTGTCTTTTCTCGGAATGTCTCATTCCTACAAGCAAACTCAGTGGCGACTGCTGTATAAGAGCACGAGAGCACGTGAGCACGTGAACACCTTAACTGTTGACACTTTGTGGTATTATTGGTTAATTTTACTTTAAGTGCTATTGAATACTACACAGATGTGGTAGTCTAAAACATATGTCATTTAAGTCTACTGTGCTATTCCTCTAAACTGGATGAAGTTTGGTATCATAGTCACTAGCACATCTCCAGTTGTGCACATTTTAGGAGCCTTAGTGCATGCGTAGTTGGCATTATGTCGTTGTCTTATGGGCCAAAATAGTCACTGAGCATGCACACAAGATGGTGTGAATGCACTAGTCCTTACCGTCATCTTCTATCTATCTCTTGTGTCAATGCCACTAGGTGGCAGCACACTACGGCAGATGTTAGAGTTAATGCATGTGATTAGCTGACATTTCATGCAATAGGAACCCCTGTTTTCTTTTTTGTTTAGCATAAATCTCGCTAGGCGGCAACACACTAATCAGATATGACATGTCACACATTATGCAGTAAAATTTAGCTGGCATGAGTAAAAGCTATGACTATGCAAATAGAAAAACCTATTTTGTGTTATAGTATATTCAATTATGATTTTATCATACAAACTTTGTTTTGTTTTTCTAACAGGAGAGTATGCCTACTAAGTTCTCCTACCCATAGTAAAGTTACCATGTTAGTAAACACTTATACCGCTATTTGAGTTTAACTGCTTCCACAACAGGCAGCTTGAAAGTAATTGTTTATATGTGGGGCTGAAAAAATGGAGATTCAGTATTGGGGTGCAGTGTCAACATGAACTTGAAGCTATTTTAAGAGTCAACAGAAAATTAAATTATCAGGATAAGTTAGCCGCAAAAGAATTAGGGCCTCCTTTCATAAGAAGAAATTAAGACATTTTCCTGCTTCAGAAAATGAGATTTGGTGAGTGATAACAAATTAGTAATATTAATGTTTGGCTGGGGAAACAAAATTTTGACAATTGGATTACTCATTGGCATAAATGTATAATTTCATAAGGGGCCTACTCTGAAGGCAATAAAATAAAATTGGACAAATAATACATATTTTGTGTTTCATTGACCAATTCCTAGCACTTTCTTGACACAGTAGTATGTCATTGAAGGTACAGCGGAGATAGAGGAAAACTAATCGATAATCAGACCTTTAGAAACCTGGTCGCCTGAAAACTCCACACTTTTTCCATGACATTGTGAAAAACAACTGAACAGCAACACTTTAAAAATCTGATAATTATGTTGCATTCACATTACTTTTTCTGCTCACTGTCGTTTATTGTTATATAGGGCCTAAAACATTATTGTGTCTGACTCTAAGCACCAGTTTGTAAGTCTTAGGGGATGTAAGTCCTACATAAGGAGAGGGTAATCAAGAAAAGTAAGAAAGTCTAAAATTTAATTCTTGCAAAAGCTTACACTACTTCAGTTTGTTTAAGATAAAAGTTTACATAAATGATTTAATTACACATTTCCTATAAGTCCAAAAGTAATTGCGATATCAAACATTTAAAAAACTGATTCTATATATTGGCCTTAATATTCCATATTCTTTTACCTAGTTATTTCGGGAAACAATTGACTTAATAAGTGATGAAGTATTGAACATTCAAAACAGCAGGTATATCAGAAATGATAGATACCATAAAAAAGTTTGAAATAAATTTTGTTTTAAATAGAGCAATATCTTTTGCATCATAATTAATATTTATCTTTTATAAATTATAAATAAATTATGTATTTGAGATATGGAGATTTTCTCGAGAATCTTCACGCAATATCTTTGGAAGATGTTGAACCTAAGTACCAAGTTTTATTAGTATTTATTTTGGATTCCGCTACTCATACAGGAATTTTTGAGTGGATAGCAACCTTCTCTGCCTAATAGGTACTCGTATCTACAGAGAAAGTGAGATCGTCAAGCCTCTTATATGAGCTAAACCGGAGGAATACATTAATTACAGACGCAAGTGTGACCATCTCACATTCCTTTATTTATACCTTTACTAGTGTGGGTTGAAGTATTGTTGCATGCTTACATTGCTTCTTTATTTGTATTTGGCACAGCGATGATGGTCCTCCCCTCAGCGTGTGAATGCTCATGGCCTTTGAGGCAGAGGGCAAAAAATGCTGTGCAGTGCGGAGGAGGAACGCTTCTGGGAGCTGAGTGTGCTGCTGATCAACGGAAAGTAAGTCCCTGATGTGTTGCCCTTATCTGTTTGGAAACACCGGGACAAGGACAGTGAATGTGTATGATGGAGAATGCATGCTACACAAGGAGTAAAAATACTGGCCGCACCTTGCTGTGAACAGTTTTGCCTTTCTTATGCATGTAGACATAGGATCACTTAAACAGAATTGTATAAAATAGAATTCACTATCTACACCAAAACCAAGAAAGTATTCTTTGCAAAAGTAGAAGGCACCACCAGATGTATGCCTCATGCTTTGAATGGGCTATGCTATGGTAAATGAGCTGTCTTATGTATCATTAACAAGAATAGGTAGGGTGTCAGACTCGTGTCTGATTGGCAATTTCCGCTCCGTGCCTTATTCCCCGGAGACTTTCTTTGCTGTGAAAAACAGTAAGCTAACTGCACTACTGTGAAGTGTGACTATACTGCCTGCAGCTGTTTGCCTCGGCAGGTAGGTTTCCCGCGGGTCAAAACCACGCATAGGCAGGCAGTTTTCTTCCGTGCCGTTCAGGTCAAGGAAAACTCATCTTATACTACCTGAAGTGGGAATTACGGTGCATGGCCTTACAATAAGACATCCTAATGCTTATTACTGTTAGATTTGGAAAGTGGGGATAAAGAGTGCATTTACTCTGTGTTGATTATTCTTATTCTTCCATATGGGGCTGTTGTGTTCAGTACCTCTGAAGATGTTTCACATGTGTGAAGAACCGAATGACATGGAGGTTCAGTGCCAGAGACCCTGGCGTAAACTCTCCATGCTTATGGAACATTTAGTAATGAAGTCATACACTTCAGAGAAGATGGGCATTTCTAGTCATCCGGTACGAGAATTTATTTCAGATGGTTTAGCTGGTTGATGATAGCATCTATGTGAGCCTTTTATTAACATCTTCCAACGATGAATTATTGAAATGTGTGAAGTGATGCTCAAATAAGCCCGCGGTGCCTCTTGGATGTGAGGCAGACACGCTACCTCCACAGAGGTGGGCATCTGTCTCATATTGAGGAGGTCCGAAGCTACAGGAAAAAGGTGTAAAGAATAAAGAGTAGATAATGTAGGGGGACACCTTGCACACTGCGATTTCTACACATATCTATTGCACCTAACATTCCCCAGGAGGAAAGGATGAAGTGAAGAGACCGTTGGAGACAAATGGGTTGCAAGTAGTCAGGCCACAGACACATGAAGTCCCTAACAAGGCTGAGAAATCTTCATCGCCACTGAGCAGCCACCAACACTCCAGGTCCGGTGTCAACAAGCATCTCCCCATGAGAGGACGGCGACTACACAATGCTACCCAACGCTAAGAACAGCATTTACAACACGCAAGCATCTGTCCGGCACCGCTACACACCACAAGTCTGGAAGTACACCTGAAGGTTGACCAGGAAATGGAATGAAGGGAAATGATGGAAGCAACATTTGCCTAACAATCGTTCAAGAGGTCGCGAGTTCGAATCTCGCTTAGGGTAAGTTATCCAGGTAAGGTTTTTTTCCGAGGTTTTCCCTACCCTGAGAAGACGAATGTCGGGTAACTTAAAGCTCCGTGGACCTCGGGCTCATTTGAGCATCATTTCACCCATTTCATTTCATTCATTCGTCCGAGATGACACAATGTTGGAGGACGTTAATTAAAAAAAAACAAAAAAAAAACAATAAGTGACAGACACTATAGGTAACTCCACAAGCTCAGTCTCAACTAAACTACAATTTACGTCAAAGCAGTAGACAGCCATGTGGCGTCCTAATTTACAGATGTGGAACACTCCTAGTATCTAGCAACATTGGCATAAACTGGCTAAGCATCTCCATCTATTGCCAATTACAGAAAATAAAAGTTGATGCACATAGCATGATAAAACATTCAATGGATTTAATGGGAATCTGGTTAATTTGGACTCGTAGACACCTCTACCTCTCTCGCTGGCTATCCATTTTTTCACATGCTGTTGAAAATTATGTTCCACGTTTAGTGAATCGCAGAAGAAAGCCATTTCCACCACACCTGGTTAAAACCTTCCCTTTTAATGTAAATGAAACTCTTATTTTGCTTTATTTAATATTTTGTCTCCTCAATGTTTAAAAATCATTTTGTTTGTATTCAGCTGAAATAAACACCTCATCATTCAGTCTGTTCCTGTATGCAGATGACACCAGTTACCTTAAATATATTGAGATAGATTATAAATAAATGTGCAGCAAGTTATAAAGCAGTTACATGATTGACTCACAACCAATGGACTACAGCTAAATAAAAGATATAATACATTTTAAAACTGGAATTAAAATAGAACTGTACAAAATCTGTACACATACAGTGCAAAAATTTTGAGGATATATGTAGATGAACTGGTAAAATAGAATGACTAATGAACAGGTAAAATGGAATAACCAATTGATACATACATAAAAAGGACTTATTTAATACTGTGTGATACAATACGTGCACTTTAACACACATGAGCGCAGAAGCTTGGAGAATCATATATTACAATGATTTTCACTCCATAATTCCATACAGACTAATTGTATGGGAGGCCATGTAACTGAGTGGGAAATAATTTAAACTATAAAAAATATAATTTTATTAAAATTATGACACGCACTAGCCATAGATACTCCTGTAAGGCAATTTTTAAACAAATTAAAAATTATGACTTGGCCATCTCTGTAAATGCAAAATTAAATCAAATACATGGACCACATTTTTGTTAACTTCCTTTGATAACCAGCATCATCATGGTCATGAAACAGAAGGCAAAAACAGCATTAAATAGGTCGACAGGCTCTTCATCCTTAAAAATGTCTCCAATAGATGACAACAAAAATGTTCAACCCGGGACATACGAGATAGCAATCAATTCCAAAGGGGAGTAAAGAATATATTGCTTGATAAAGGAATCTATTCATGGAAGATGTATTCTGAAATAGTTATCGTCCTACATTCTGTACTTAATGTTTACATAGTTATTCAAAATGCTTACATTATTTTAGTATTTTCCTAGCATATGAAACTGCTTCATAGTTCTATGTTAGTAGCAGTGGCAGCGGCACTTTAGGGGATGTTTAAGCATTCTGAGCTTTTAGAGTTTCGTTGTGCTATCCCTTTTTCCTAATATAGGAATTCAACTTCATTAGCACTGGTTAGCCCCAGAGCTCCCTTTCCAAAAGTAGGATCTTTAGACCTGCCCAAAGGCTTCAGAGAGATGAAATCCTCTTCCCTCCTTGCAATTTAACAGTAGATGCTGGGTGTTTCCTCATTCCTATCAGAGTCCGCAACTGGTATCTCCTTGGAGTGAGTAGGGTTTAAGGGCCCATCGATAACTAGGTCATTATGCTCCAATCTCCTTGGAGGATATCTACATTGTGGTAATGCTTTTTGAATAATCCATGCCCAGTAAGTAATGCTAATACCTTTCCGATTTTTCCTCTACTAAGATTAAGAAGAGATCTAGTGAAGAGACTATACTTGTACTTAAGCAATTTTCTGTAAAATAATTCTCTAATATGTTTAGTTGTAACTTGACAAGTCACCAATTTAAAAGCTTTTTCTTTTCTTATATATATAATTTTACAATAAGGATTCTACTCTATTCTAATATATCAACAATATTACATGGGCTGCATATAAGTAGGAAAGCACTAAAAGATGTATCCTAAATTAGATTGTTGAGATGAATTCCATTTCTAGCAGCTTAAACACATAAAGCTTTTATTTAGTTAATTTAACAAAGTAGAGCTTTACGATGGCTCAACTATCATAAGTAGTTAAACTGAACCATTATGTGTCAACATGTAAACCATTCGTATCGAGAAAATAAGTCAATGACTGTGACCACCAATCTAACTTGTTCATGCTACGACATATGAAATAAATTTTACTTCATTCCCACCTCCAACCAAAAGCTTTCCTTCTATCGCTTTCCGAATAAATTTATTTTAAGTACTTGGACTGATTACATCTATAGAAACTAGCCTTTAAGGTAGTTGTCATTGAGGCAAATTTGTCTCAAAGCTTTCGTAAATGTAATTATTTGAATATTTTAAAACAAAAATAATAGATGTTATCATACTATATTTACAATACTTCAGCAGAAAAGTAAGAAGATGGAAGGCTCACTTGCTTCTCTTACCTTTTGTTAAATTTGATTGTGAAACATGCAATTAATCCAGTTGACAAAGCTTTTGTACACACTATGGCTATTAATCATTTCTTAATTAAATGCTTTTTAAATGACCAACTTAATGTAAGCCATTTTACAGATACTCCTGCCTCCTAGGACACAACTGGTTGCTAACAGATTCATTGTAACTTTATTCCTTACTTTCTGATTTGTAATTTCCTGGACCTTAATTTGTAACCGAAAACGATATATTTAAATTGCAATAGCTTATTCTAATACGGATATTAGTGTAGTGTATACAATCGAAGTAGACACCTCACCCACTGCGACGTACCTGAGATCTATAGCGACTACCATCCCACCAGGAGAAAAGGATGAAGTGAAGGAACCACAAGAGGCTACAAGTTACAGGCAGACAGGCAATAGAGACGCGCGGAACTCTTAGCATTTCCTGGATCGAAGACCCGCCCTACTACTAAAGCTACCAGAGAAGGAGAAAAACGACCCGTTCAACCAAGCAGACCTAATGTCGCTTCCTTTGGGCAAGCAACCGCATCATCAGATCGGCCTGTTCTACATCTGGAACACGATAATCAGGCTTCGAACCTTTATACAGCTATCGTGAAATGAGGCGATCGCAAGTTGCCAGCTACATGGGCAGAGCGTGACGTCATTGCACGAGTACAGTGACAGCACAAAACACAATTGGTCTCACTGCCTACAGTGCATAGTCTCTCACTATTCCGCACAGAATTAAATGCCTCCAGCACGAGTCGAAATATTCACGTACTGCTGAACTTGCACTAGAACTTGCGAGTGAATATTTAAATGCGAATAGTGACAGCGTAGAACATAAGTTATGCAACAACGTTATCTGCAACGTTCAAGCGTCGACTGTGCCCGGCCTCCTGTGTGCTGTGATGATGTGACAGATTGACCCTCCCACTTCCTATAGTCCATATTCCTAAATATATATATTTCGTTCCCTGTATGAAGGTTCGCTCCCTAACGATAAGGTTTCGTCTTATTTTTCTTCTTATCTTTGTGTTAGGCGCAGTCGCCTCTTCTATAGATGAATCAAGAACTCCCTCAGTCTTTTCGTTGGCCGTCCTAGACCTCCTTTCCTTCTAAGATGTCCCTTGCTATTCGTGCAATTCTTTCCTACGACATCCGGGATACATGTTCATTTCATTCCTTCTTCCTCCTTGCAACCCATTGTGTCAGAGGTTGAATATTATACATCTCTCTAATATCTTCATTTTTACTTTCTCTACTGGTAAGTAGAGGAAGTATTGTATTCCACCCAAAAGTTTGATGTCGAGACTTCACCGGAAATATGTGTTTTGAGAGCCCCTGAATCCAGAAAAAGCATTTTTAGAAAAAGATCCGTGCGGCTGTCTGTCAGTCTGTGGACAGCATAACTCAAAAACGAAAAGTCGCTTAAAATTCAAAGTTGGCATTTAAGTTTAATGTCTTTCAAGAATGTGACACGAAGAGTTTCAAGAAAATAGCCCAACCCTAATACCCTTTACATGGAAAATTTTTCGAAAATGTTGATTTTCTTGAAAATGGCTCTAACGATTTTGATCAAAATGCCATATGTTTAAGATATTTTTATGACAAATGAATTGTATATTTTGAATTTTCTGGCTATAGCCTATGTAGTCCTGTTTACTCTGGATGACCTTTGAATAACTCGTTAACCGTAAGAGATAGACAAAATTTGACAATACAAAAAATATAGACCTCACTAAAAAACACATTTATGTCTAAATAAATTTTTTAGAATATCCGGAGATATTCCTTGTTATTTGTGTCAGTTTCGGAAAACTTAAAACTTTCGTGAAATGGAACATCGTTGTTCATTTTTTATATGTTAAGTGTACACAGAGAACGGGATCTCAAAGCCTTAAAAGATTTGACTATCGCTCAAAGCCTACTGTATTTTAATATTCCCCTTGCACCTACATGGAAATAAGCAATAAGATAATTTGTACAAATGTTTATCTCAACTAACACGAAGAAGATATAGGAATAAGAGGTTGTAAGAATGGTTAGTACAAGAGTAGAGAAAGTCATGTGAGTGCAACACATCAGATTTTTTCCTTAGCCATACAGTGTTTTTCACGCTATTTTTCTCAGTACCTACTCTCATTTCGGTTGTTTCTACCACTCGTTTTGTTCTTTTGGTCATTGCCCTTCTCTCCAAGGCATACATCATTATTGGTTGGACAACCACTTTTCTTGTGTATTTATTTCACCACATCAAATCATCATGACATCTCTGCTGCTTTTAAAATTTGATGGTTGATTTCTTGAATTAGATTTCCTTTGCATGTAATGTTAATACCCAGAGATGTATGATTTGTTCTATAATTGTGTTTTTAATTTCTAATTTGCATCGCAGCAGTACTTTACTTATAGTTAATTTTGCTGTTTCTTTGAAAGAGACCTTCATGTTAAAATTCTGGCAGTTAACCTAGAACAAGAGTCTTTGTAGGTTGTCCCCAGTGCCTATTACGAGAACAATATCATCTGCATAATAGACCATGCTGATACTTTTATCTCCCACACTATATCCAACTTTAAGTTTCATTTCCTTAAGAATTAAAGTAGAAGTGGGCTCAGAGAGGCAGCGGAATGAACGGGAAATGAGGTAAAGGAAATATTCTGATAAGGAAATTAAATACATGCGTATTACTTTTCTTCCTCTGCTTATTTTAAAGATCAACGATGACGCGATAAATGCAATCCTAGACAATAGTACTTTAACCAATAGAAAGTGTTAAAATATGCCATGGAAATAATTATTTTTCATTAATCTGAAATCCCAAGAAAGATAAATTCTCTATTACACCCAAAAGGTTCCAATTAGGCGTATTAGCTATTTTATCTGTCAATTTTATACCCTCTGTTCTTCTACATATTCACATGTAAAATGGTTCCATTAGCTTTTCATTGCTTATTCACAGTTCCCAGTCCGAACAATGCCATACGTCACACGACGAGGTCCTTAAATGTTTGCTTTTCTCTTAAAAGCTTTATTTTTCGTTGCTATTTTCTCTTTGATATCTTGGCAATAACGAATGCTGCCACTTAGGGCACAGGCTAAGGATCCAAAATGTAACACATTGTGCTCGAATTCACAAGCATATTTTCTTTGTTTTTCTTCCTATAAATATAATCCAGGTTTTCATTCAGTAATCACTTTAGTCATTTACATTAGAATCACTTTCTCTTCTCGTAAAGTAATGTTGTGGGAAGAAAAACATTTTTAATTGATACTGTGTCATATAATGTATGCATGTGAATTGTTAAAGGGTGGAGAAGTTTGTCTGAATGTACCACATGAAAATGTTAATGTAATAGGAAGCCGAAATAAAATATTAATCTTCCAGCATCGCTGTGATTCCTCGGCAACTTGTCCAGCACGGCTTTTGTGCCGGTAGCGTCAAGGCCACTCAAGGCTCTCTGCAGGCTCACGAATGAAATTCATAGTTGTGCACCGTTTAAAGCCAGGACTATTAATAAATAGTACCAATTAAGGACATTATAGGAATAATGCGTGGTATAATTGGTAGATTTGTTGTTAACGTGCTACAACGTAACGTGATATCGGACGGTGAGTGAATGAAAATGATGCTCAAATGAGCCCGAGGTCCATGGAGCTTTAAGTTGCCCGACATTCGTCTTCTCAGGATAAGGGAAAACGTCGGAGAAAACCCTTACTTGGATAACTTACCGTAAGCGAGATTCGAACTCACGACCTCTTGAACGGGAGGCAGACACGTTAACCATCACGCTACCGAGGCGGGTAGAATTGGTTATATTGGTGACATGAATACTTATAAGGAGTATGAACATAGGGACTTTATGAAATTAAGTTATAAGGGGCACTTCTGGATAACAGTATAATAATTTAATTGTAGAGAAATAAAATTTATTAAATCGTAATTAATTGTTCTTGTACCCATACCGTATGTAGGCTAAAGTTTGAAAGTTTGGAAAGGTAGGTTCACCTAAAAATGCTTGATTGATCTAATGTTGGTTAAGTATGCAGCCCGGGACTTATAGCACTTAGGGTATTGCAAGCTGGGATATGTTATCCCAAAATGAATTTGAGAACGTCTTATGGTTTACCCAAATTGAAATTGAGTTTTTATTTATTGTCGCTCCTTAAATGGTTCTTAGCGTCCCGTTCTACACTGGGCGTGAAATAGCGTGAAAGGTTTGCTCAGAGGCCTCCCCTATTAGGCTTGAGGTTCTTTTATCTGCCATAAATCTATGACACGAGACCACACTTCCGAAGGAAGCCATGCTAAGGATTTTTACACCCGGGGAAAAAAAGTCGCCCTCCGCCGGGTTTGAACCCTCGACATGTTTTACCGAGAAAATTTGTAGTGGGAACTTTAATACCGTGCTGGCATATTGCCATGGCAGCTCAGGTGGTTAAAGTAACGGCCCGGAAAGTCAAAACTCTGTTTCAAATACTAGCTAAGGCATTGCTTTTTTTTAGCCTGATTCTGCCTTAATTAAATCATTATTTGGGCTTTGAAAAGGCACCTCGTGTAACTCTAAGTAAGTTAACTCAAGGGTATATTTTATGAAAAGCTGTGGTAGGCAATCTCATGCCATATTAACCGGAACACAAGATGCTCCTTTTCCATTATACCGTTTAAACTTGCGCACTATTCGTGTACGAATAGAACATATCTGACGAATCAAATTTCCTCAACCAGTATGCGTTTTTAAATACTGTTTAACGCCTGCTCTTACTTCATAGGGCATCACAGGCCGTGATATTGGTGATACATGGACATAAATGATAGTTCGGAAAGGAAGAAGGATACGTTATACGCATAAGTTTAGGGAACGTCCAACAAACGAGGTGGCGCAGGCGGTAGAGCGTGTGATTCGCATTCGGAAGATCATGGGTTCGACCTAACCGGTCGCGCACTCTGACTTGGTGTTTTCCTGATTTCCCCCTTGCAAGGGTGGGGTGACGTCGGATGCGCTCTTATTGGAACCGATAGGGACCCCGTCTATGCTTACACCCGTCATCATCCGAATCTGATCACCCTTCGGGTCTCTCCCATCTCTCATCCTTCCCTCCTACGGGTGGCGACAGCGGCACAATTGGCCATTGGCCTACGCCTCGACAAAACGGGGACCCTCCGTTGTCTCTTTACTTGTACCTTTTATGGGTACCTCCCTGGCAGTTGCCAGTTATGCAGGCTGTCGTAAACCTCGACAAAAACCTCTGTCAGGGAGGACGGTCCTGGTGGAATTTGATCCGCAAACCACCTGCTCATAAGTGTGTGCCTTAATGACCTCGGCTACCCGTGTCGGTCTCAACCATTGTGTGTAGTGTATAGAGTTCCCTCTTCGGCTACGGCAAACGGGCTTTTGCCGAATTCTTCCCATTGCTAGGGATTGTTTGCGATTAGTCATCCGCATTCACCAGAGAAGCTGTCTGAGAGATCAGTCATGGATTTGTTGATAGTTCATGCACACGTTACGACTAATTTGAGAGAACTGTACTAGAATTGATGTAAGGAATATATACTTAACGCGTATGAATATTACACTGAAAAGCGGATGATTACTATATAGATTATTTTTGGACTATGCTGACAGTCCCCGTCGACCACCCACTCTGACCTTGGTTTCTTCGTCGTTTTCGCTAGTCGGTAGGCGTATACTGGGGTGCTTTCTCATCTACCACGATTTCTTTTCCATCATTTTCCTTTCAATCCGTTTCGTTCTCATCTTTCAGGGTGCTTATAGGTTTCATGGCATATGACGGTGCCGGACAGCCAGAGTGGATGCTTACTCAAAAGAAAGAGTACTCGACGTGGACACTAGAGGACTGCTTGGTCGACGGTTCGTTCATCGCTCTCTCTAGGAGCTCCAACAGTGGGACTGGTCATCGAGCCTGGAACTATAAGGGACTTCGGCGCATCTCTGTGGCCTATCTATCTGTGGCCTGTAGCCACCTGTAGTTCCTTCATTTCATCTTTTTCTCCTGGGGTTGTTAGTCACAATAGACTTAAGTAGGTCGCAGAGCGTGAGGTTTCCCCCTATGTTATATAACCCATACCTATATCTATACCTATATTGTACTCACTGTCAGCATAAAATCCGTTGAAGCATAATAATAATTTGCAGAACCTCTTCCTTCTCCCAATGGCCACTACGCCTTTCTGCACAGTTGTAGTAAGAACTACCCAAGTCAGGTAGGGATGCTGTGATTCTTATTTTTCTTTAGTTGCCTTTTGTGATGTTTTAACTTACATGTAGTAAAACTCTACCAACTCTGTGGTTGTATTTTGTTTTTCTGTTTCGACTCAGATAGCATTATTTGGTGAGGACTATGCAACTTCTTAGTTCATCTCTGGCAATGTACAGAGTCTAAAAAGTGGTATATCACCCAAGAGGATGCTTTATAGGCATTAGGACGGGTAGAAAATAGCGTAATGGTTACCTTGATTGATAGTTGCTAAAGTGATGGAGACAGACAGTAACTAGTGAATGATGTCACCCAGACTCAGTATAAGTTCTCCAAAACTCAAATAAATAACAAGGGATATCTCCGAAATGGTTCATTCTACATCAACAACAACAAAAAAAAAAAAAAATAAAATAAAAATAAAAAATAAAAAAAAAACAAAAAAATTGAGGCATAAAGTGTGTATTTTAGCAAGATCTACATTTTTTGTATAGTAAGATTTGGTCTATCTCATAGGGTTTACCAGTTATGCAAAAGTCAACCAGAGTAAATAGGACTTCATGGGCTGTAGCCAGAAAATTCAAGATATACATTTCATTTGTCATAAAAATATCTCAAGCATTTGGCATTTTAATCAAAATCGTTAGAGCCATTTTAAAGAAAATAAAAATTTCTCGAAAAATTTTCCATGTAAAGTGTAGTTTAGGGTGGAGCAATTTTCTTCAAAATCTTCGTGTCGCATACTTGAACACACACACACACACACACACACACACACACACACACACACACACACACACACACACACACACACACACACACACACACACAGAGAGAGAGAGAGAGAGAGATACCTTTTTCTAAAAATGTATTTTTTTTTTTATTCGGGGGCCTCAAAACATTTATTTCCGGGGAAATCTCGACATCGAACTTTTGTGTGGAATACAATACTTCCTCTGTTTTACTATACGTACATAGTAGAAAAAGTAAAAATGACTTAAAATCTTTCTTGAAGATTTTGTGCAGATGAGCATTGCCTAACACTTGTAGATAGCATAGAAAGTTATTATAAAACTTTATTACAGAACAGTAACATCCTTTTTGGAACAGACTTAAGTAATTTGATGGTCTATGCCAATCGCCTGCATTTGGGCATGCTCAGCAAGCTTTGTTGTGTAGTTACCTGCAATAATACCATGAGATGGTTTCATATGACGATAATTTTGCGAACGTGAAGTACAATAAAAATTACCCCAAATACGTATGAAAACCTCGTATGTTATTTATTTAGAATATTCTGTAAAGGAATTCATAATTCATTATTCATTTATTTAATACTATTTTATATTATTAGTGATTTAAAAGTTAACAACTTGTAATGTACAATAACATTCACACATTTTAATTAAGATTTATACTCACGGTTGTGCCAAACTAAGCTAAAATTAATCCAGTATGTTATGAGATCAACACTAACAATAATTCTAGCGTTTAATCCAGGGAAATGAGGAATTACACGTATGATGAATATAAATGAACGAGTTTACGTTAGTAGGCTGAAACTCATTCCATACTCATGACCTGCTCCTTTCCGTATTTTTTGACTTCGCCTCTTCAATTAAAATATCAATAGCTTCACTGAATATTCGCCCAATCTCTTGTCTTCCATGTTTGAATGGTCCGCTAATTGTTTTCTGTGTGTGGATACTTCAGATGTTCAGAAACGTAAGAAAATGTTTAGGTTGGTGGTTCCAAGGAGGAAGTGATATAACCAAAGCTATAATATCACGACCAAGAGGTAATAATCCACCACGACTGGAATACCCATAATCATCTGAAAGGTAGCTCAATAGAAACAACATGGTGTCAAGGTCTATATATCAGGCGGCCCACTTCACCCGGCATCGCCATAAGCAGATATCCCTTTGTGCGTTAAGAGTTGCAGAACGCGATGGGGCAATTCTAGCCATAGAGAGGCCAGTGGCGTGTTCTGCCTCTCAGCGAAGTCGTGAGACGAGAGGCAGTTGAACTAGCGTGTTTAGTCCCGCATACTAGAGAATCCACAGCCTTTGAGAACTGTACGACATCCGGCGTGTTTGTAGAAGTTCTAGAAAGGACCATGTGACGTCATCCCCGCTGTATAAGGAGGCGAGGAAACAGCATGAGGGGTAAAGGCAGTTTTTGTGTCGGTCAGTGTGTCAGTGAGTGCGAGACAGCTGTGAAAGATACGCCGCGTCGAAGGGAAGAGTTTTAATGAATATTGAATGATTGTATCGTCGGAGTTAGTGTGAGAGACAGAGAAAGTGAAGAGAGACAGTGAAAGGACTAAGAGAAGAAAACAATTGTGAGTTGTAACACGATAGACTATAGACTGTGTTAACATCAGTAGAAGAGAACTGTGTTTTGTGCAACAGTCTAGAAGGAAAACAAAGTAAGAGAAAAGTAACTGGACTGGACTTTGTCATTTTCTCACACTGGTGTCAGGAGTGGGATTCGTCGAATTGCCGCTTGGTTACAATATGCATGTGCAGAAATGTAGCAACAGGTAATTTTCGATTATAAAACAACGTAGTAATAAAAGTGTTGACACAGATAGAAAAAAACTTGTTTTTAGATTACGTCAAATAACAAAGTTAGTCTGTATCAACATCGTTGATAGTGAAACGTAGTTTCAGCTAATCGTTACTGGTAACCATTATGTAACTGCAACGAGATAACCATCAACACGAATAGGTCCTAATGACCAAGTTGTCGACGGGCCCTTAAACCCAACACTCTCACTCACTCAACACGAATAACATAATCGTTTCTGGTAACCGTTACACGTTGCTGCATTGTAACTGCGACAGTTATAACCGTTACCCTAAAGTAGCTGTTGCATCCCTAATAGACATTAACAGGTATACAGGAAATTCATATGATTGACAGAAATGACAGGCTGACAATGATGTACGCTAAATTTTACACCTACAACTTGAGAACATGCGTACCATACGCCTTTTGCCTCCAGTCTTTCCGTAAACAGGATCCTGGAGAGTTCATGGGCGAATTCATGGGCATTTGTAATATACACAAGAAAAGAAAGAAGAAAAAATAGACGCGGCACTTATTCACATTTAATTTACTCTCGTTGATTGACCAGAATGACAGAACATATAACTCTAGTCTAATTTACATATTTTAAAGTAATTATAAGTATTTTATTCTACAACTTAAAGTCACATTTTACAAATTCCACAATCAGGGCACACAATTACGCACGTGATGTACTAAAAAATATGTTGCTTCGTTTTGCGGCATATTGCTTAATTTTCTAGAAAACAATCTGAATTTAATCCGCGAAAAATTCTGATATGAGGCTAACGTTCTTATTATTTTTTTTTTTCTTTTTTCTTTTTTTATATTAAATTTAGTATACAGAAACTCATAAATTAATTTATACTTGGATATAATTTCTATATAAGTATTAAATGTAAGTATAGAAATAATCACGGGCCATCCCCGTAGCGCAGTGCTAGCGCACCTGCCTTTGACGCTGGGGGATCCGAGTTCCATCTCCGGTACTGGCATGGGATTTTTCCCAGTTAGGAAGACTGGTCCGAGGTGCACTCAGCCTCGTTAGGTGTCTGAGGGACCAACTGAGGAGCTACTTGAACAAAGAAGTAGCGGCCCCAGGTCGTGAAGACCTCATAACCGGCCGAGAGGGATCGGAGCGCTGAACGCGTACCACCCTCCAGTACTGCACCCCACTCATGACGCCTGTGGTCGGTAGAAGTGGGGAACGCAGCGGCTGGGCGGTAAGCCTTGGCCTGGATAGGGCTGTCGCGCCGTGGAGTTTGTATAGAAATAATCATAAGATAACTAAAGATACTGATAGCAATATATTTGTTTCGTGTTCTTGTTTGAACAATCTGAACAGAAAATTAAGAAATCGTTTTTGAAACAGATGCTACAAAACTGGACAGTTAACTCTTGAGATCTCCGATCACGCGGAATTCATTGCGAATGAATAAGAACTCCACAGCCTATATCACTTATAAGAACAAAAGAATAGCATCTTGTCTGTACGCATTTACTAACGCGAAAAAGGAAAACTGAACTGTCTCATTCCTTGTTTGGGACGTGAATTCTTAACTGCAATGATACCTACTCCCCTGACGAGAGCCACCCTGCACCCTCAAGCAACCCTTTCCAGAGTAATCATTAAACAGGAACGATTTTTTCCAAGATTGCCAGTAAAAATGTTCCAAGTTGTCTTTATTTTTCAGCTGAATTGCGAAATTTCTGACGTCTGAAGATTAGTTCTTATGTAAAATATCAATAACATGAAACTATTTATATGCTCAATGTAAATGCAAGAAAATAAGTAAACAACGATGCAGATAGCAAGTAAATGACTAGATAATGAAATAAGATCACAAAATACTTAAAAATAGAAAATGCCATAAAATGACCAAATAAATGTGCATTTTCATAATCTGTAACCCATGATAAGAATTTTGTACACATTAGCATTGCCTATTATCCAATAATTAAAAAAAAATGACCTGTCATAAATATCTGGGCCCTGATTACTGTTATTGTATAACAATGTTTTAATTCCCTGAAAAGTAACTTCAAACAAACTACTTTTAAAAGTATTTTATGCCGCGTTTCATTACGTGGCTGTCACCTCGCCCCCCGCCCCAAAACCGGGTTCCATGTTACGCCCATGTCACCCATGTGGATTGGATAACTGGTTGCACAATCCTTACTCGTTTCAAAGTGTACCATTTAAGGAATATGTAGAATCCAGTTCCATGTAAACAAAAGTCGTGTTAAGGTGCTCTAATTAGGATCTAAAATAACGCATACGGTGTAAGTGCAACTAAATTACTTGGCCATCATTTTCAGAAAAGAAAATCACAATTTGATGGAGTAGGACTGAAGCATTAACTCACACGTCAGCTTCACATACACTGAAGGTACACCACGTCAACACGGCACACTTTCAGCCAGGAACATACCACGTGTGACAGCATTTCAGGGAGGATAAAATATACCTTCTTGAGCTAAGGTGTCATTGTTTATAACTATATCTAACACTAATAGCAAAGTACACCTTCACAGGTTATATAATGCTACGTCATCAAGGCAGGACTCTATATTCCTGAATATTACCAAAACAAAATCCATAGGGTTAAAAATAATTAACCTTGGTTACAACCAGCAGCTGTTTGGAAGAGTATGCCATAATCTACAGCCTTGTATAAGTAGGAGGGGGTTTGTTTGCGGTGAAATTTCTCCTAATTGGGTAAGTGCCGGTGACACAATGCGTTTTGTTACGAAAGCATCAGTAATAAAGGTTAGTGCAAAACATGTGTGTGAAGCAACTTACTAGGGAAGGTCCATCGCGTCACACCGATGTGCAGCACTTACTCTGAACTATGTCACGTCGCTTCTTCCCCCAGATGTTGTAGGTATCTAACTTTAGACCAGGCTGTCACGCCCACGTCATTTCGGCATCGCAACCATTGCAGAGACCTTCCTCGTTTCCGTATTAACCTTTCCTCTGAACACCATCACCCTTCATTTATGGTATTCTCATTTTTCCACACAAACGTACGCAATGAAGGGAGCTTTTGACTTTTACTCCGAACTTCCTCCCTTAGGATTTCTGGAACCGAGTCAAAACCTGCATCATACAGAGGTTGCCAAATGACAACACTTCCGAAGTTCTCCCTGATGCTTCCGATACAACGTTGCCGCGCGATACCTTTGAACATGCACTCGGTTTTGTAACATATACGTCATACTAAGGGTACCCACAGGTGTAATTGCTAAATCTTACATGCTTTATATACATGTTTTCAGAATTTTGTCACATACACTCCACCACAAATAGATATAATTGTGTTTTCAATTTCAGTAACACATCGTTAACATCTTTTGACAAACAAAACAAAAAAAAAAAAAAAAAAAAAAAAAAAAAAAAAAAAGCATTTTAAATATATTACAATTAATCCTCAGTGATCCAGTTAATCATGTCATATCTTCAGCAATTTAAATGTATATAAAAAACCATGTTCCATTTTTTAAGTTCATTCTCTCGAGTTTGTGCTGTAAATTTGAACAAGATTACTTACAAACTACATCATATGGAACATTTTGAAGCACAAAAGCATAAAAAAATCAAAGTCAAGTAAAAGGCACTGGGAATAAATACAGGTCATTAGGCCGTGCGCTCTTGGACATTTAAATGGTCAGGTGTTGAAGCTTTAAAAGGCGGTGAGACAAAAAGCCATGGTATCTAATAATTGAAGTTAAAAAGTTCAAAGTATTTTTGGACATAAAAGCTATTTTTGAACACTTTCAAAACTTTGGCCATGATCTGACTATGGTTATCCTCCAGTGTATGACTACTACATAGTGTGACAAAAATGACAAAGGTGCAGTCCAGTTACCTTTTGTCACTTTATTCTCCTCCAGAAACTTTTGCACAAATGCACAGTTCTGTTTTACTGACATTAACACAGTCCTCAGTCCTTCGTAATATTAAAACTCACAATTGTTTTCCTCTCGTAGCCTTGATTCATTCCTTTCCGTCGTTCTTCACTTTCTCTGTCTCTCAAACAGCTGACTTTGGCGATACAATCACTCGGCACTCATTAACTGCTTTGCTATCTTCCTTTCGATGCAACCGTACACGTGCGGCTGACACACACACGCGCGCGCGCGCGCACACACACACACACACACACACACACACACACACACACACACACACACTAAAACCAAAAAGTGACTGCTGCGATGACTCATGTCTGTAACTAGTACTCTACTACAAAAAACTGACTGCCCTCCTCGCCTTGCCCCCTTATATAACGAGGATGACATAACACGGACCTTCCTCGAATTTCACCTTTTCTGGAATCTCTACAAATACGTCGGCTGTCGGACACTTGTCGAATAATAATGAAAACCTCTTTGACCTGCCGCGCTCACTGTTGTCACGTGTTTGCTCGTGTGGGTGGTTTGGGGCCCTAGCCGTCCTTTGTTGTGCGCCGCGGTTGGCGTCACAATACCTTTAGATCACACCTATACATATAATGTGCTATAATACCTACATACTTATGAACTCCAAAGGATGGGTTATAACGGGGGCCCAGATTCTGATGACATCATCTTTTAACTGTTGCATCACAGGCAAGAATAACCTGCGCATAAATACTTATCAGGTGCATATTTAGTAGGACATCTTTTGGTCACTTTTTTGCCATTTTCTATTCGTATAATTTTCGATTTTAAGTTATCATTTTGTCATTTCCTTGTCCTTTGCATTTTTACTTTGCAATTTTCTTGCAATTACATTGAATATATAAATAGTTTTATATTCTTAACGATTTACATTACATAAGGGTACATTTTCAAACACCAATTGTCATTATTTAACTCAGAAATAAGAGTAATTTTGCACAAGCTTTACATCTGGGGAAAAAATCACATTAATTTTGAATGGTTAGCCTGGAAAGTGTTGCTTGTGAATGGAAGGGTAGTTATTGACAGGGGAGCTGGTTTCATCACATTGATGTCCTAAATTAGGGATGAGACGTTACTTTTCCCTCTTCTGCGCTAATGAGTGCGCACAATCTTGCTGCTATTGTCATGTGCTTGAAGTCCTCGTTTGCAATGAACTTTGTACATATAAACTGAGAACTCAAAAGAATTAATGCTACAGTTCTGCAAGATATAACACCTGCTTAAAACTAATTTTCTTTTCAGATTCTTCAAATGAGCACATCGAACTAATATATTTCAAATTAACTTCTAAGTTATCTATACTCTTCTAATTACTTTCTCTGCTAGTATAGCACTTATACCTTTATATAGATTAATTGGCGACTTTCTGTATACAATTTTCAATTAAGTAAATCTCAGATTTTAGGACATTTTTGTAATTATTATTTCAATTTTTAAACATTCTACGATACTGTTATGGGTAACATGGGCGTCGCGAAGAGGGGGGGGCAAGAGGGGCCGCGGCCCCCCTTGGAAGTTGATGAACTTACTGTGCACTCAATTACTGACTATTAAACTATTATTTTAATTTTGATGTAAAGAGCAACTTTTATGTAGCACAAGTTGATACGGTTATCTGCAACAAATATTATAAATATTGACGAAATAACGAATTAATATCATCTGAGTGCAATCTTCCAACATGTGGCCCCTCCCTGGAAAAAAGTCTGCCGACGCTCATGATGGGTAATCTTTTAAACATTTTTGGATCGTAAAATTCCGGTTCTTAGTTATACTTATAACAGACTGCACCGAGCGAGATGATTTCGCCGTAACTTATGAGGATCACATTCGGGAGGTCGTGGGTTCGATTCCCATGGCCGATCTTCCTGACCCATGGTTTTTTGGGGGATTTTCTTGGGGCACTGGGAAGGATAACTACATCCCCCGAATTCCCTGTCCCTCCAGTTCATCTCACTTCTCATTTCACTTCATCTCTCATCTGGTTGGTTGTTTCAGGGTTCTACGTGTCGGCGGGAGTTTCGACGTGCATGGCATTAGTTTTCTCTCTGTAAACCTTCGTCCCCTGGATTGGAGGAGATCTCCGAGTCTCGGGCCCCCAGAGAACCTGTGAGCCCGCAGAGGGGAGTGGGGTCGACGAGGCGCCACAGGGGAGTTCAAATCTCTAGTCATTAGGGACCCTGCCCTCTGCTGTCGTCTCTCAAGTCCGAGCACCTTCGTATCCTCTCACCTCAACCCTCCCTTTCGGGGGCGCTCCATCAGGGGCATAAGCATAAAAGATTTCATTGGTCGAGGTGCTAAGTACCCCCCCCCCACCCCTCCTCCTACCTATCCTATAACACACTGCGAAGTCAAACTCACCAAATGACTTGCTTATTATTGGTTTTGTGGAAAATATGAAGCAACAATATATATAAAAGTTTGTAGCCATTTCTCACGTTACTTTATTACCTGTCTTACCCGGAAATGCACGAATGCATTCTGCAAGTTAAGGACTGCAAATAAGAATAGGGTTTGTTTTGGAAAGTGTTGATTAACATACAATTTACATTCGTAATCGAAGTGAAGGTGTCCAAAGTTTTGTTCAGATTAGTCAAATTGTGCAAATTTGCACATATGAGTGGGGAACAGCTCAAGTGCACAAAAGTATGCCCTGATTGACCAACTGGTATATTTTTTTCTCTATAAAAGGTTGAAAATAAAAGGTAAGAATAGTTTTTAAAATTATTATTTATTTATGCCAACAAGCTTACTGCTGGTGTTTTTAAACACACAAGCCGTGTGTGAGCAATGTTTAAGAGGTGGAATCAGGACAGCAGTAAGCTTGTTGGCATAAATAAATAATAATTACCATCTAAAGGTTACTTAAACCCGGGACATAAAATACTTACAATTGTAAGTCGCCCTTGGGGTATTTATCTCTGATGTGAGATTCCTTTGTGATCTTACCGGGAAAAAGTACGAATCATCTGGGGAATTTAATGTCGTACTGGCAAGTTGGCCATGGTAGCTTAGTGGTTAAGGCAGCCGCTCGATTCCGTGGTTCAAATCCCGGCTATGGCATTGAATTTTTCAGTCCTGATTCCACCTCTCAGTTTTTAAAAGCTTCTAGTACTATATGGTTGAAAATAGGGGTTGGTAGTTTTTTAAAATTGCAAGATATCCTATTACCTACTTTTGTAATGTCCTATGGTGTAGGTGTACAATATTTTGACTAGATTAGTTAAATGATGGAGATTTCTATTTGAGGTGTAAGCGATTTGGTAGGGGAATAAAATGTAAATTTTAAGTTTGGGTGCAATTTCCTTCGGATCCTATCCAATAATTGAATTTCAGAAGCTTTTAAGTATTCCTGGTAATTCTTAAGGGTGGATGCTATTAAAAATCTGTAATTTTGGCGGCGAAGTGATTAAAAAGAGTCCTGTGGTATTCAAATTCAATGAAACTGGGTGTCATGAACATGAAAGCACTCAATTTTAAAACGTTCGGAAATATTTTATAGCCTATGTCCGTCCGGAAGAACAGTGCTTTTCAGTGGTGAAAGAATTATGTCCAAATTAATTGAGTAGTGTTTAAGATTACTCTTACCACACGCGCACGTGAATGTTCCATCCTTTTGTAGTACTTGCAAATATTTATTGGAATGTCTTTGTGTTGGCCATTCGCACATGGTTAAGACAACGGATAGAGCTGGGTAGTCCATATCTCGTGCCTCCGCAGTTGAAGCGATATCTCGCTCGGCCGATAAGCTACCGCTTCCCGTTTCACACCTGCTGGTTAATTCAAGCGCCCGTAGTTTAGCAAGATGACTAAAAATTCAGATCCACTTAAAAAAGTCTGATGTGTTGCACTCATGTGACTTTCCCTACTCTTATACTAACTATTCTTACAAACTATTGTTCCTCTATCTTCTTCATGTTAGTCGAGATAAACATTTGCAGAAATTATCTTATTGCTGATTTTCTTGTAGGTTCTCTTTGCACGACCAAGGGATAAAAAGGTGAATAACGACCTTCAATTTGAGAAAAGTTTTAAGTATGCAAAACTCACACAAATAATAAGGAATAGGTATCACCGAAATGGTCCACTCCACAAAAAAGATGCGTTTGGGCATATCTTGTGTGTTCTAACGAGATCTACATTTTTGTATTGTAAGATTTGGTCAAGGCGGCGCCGTGGCCGAACGGTTAGACCACTCGCGTATCACCGAGGCAGCCCGGATTCGATCCCAGGGATGGACAAAGCGGTGACAGGGCGGGTTTTCTCCGGGTTCTCCGATTTCCTCCGCCACTCATTCCACCGATTGCTCCGTCATCACCTTTCCAATCATGTTTCCCTCAATTTCATATCAACTTCTTCCTCATTCTCATACCTGGAGCTGGGCGGCTTCCAGGTCTTCACTCTGTCCGGTCCATAGGTTCGTCTGCTCCCCAACAGGCATCTGACCCTAGGCACAGGGTTGTAAGTCTTCCATACGGGGAGGGCAATCAGATAAAGGAGAAGATTTGGTCTATCTCTTACGGTTTACCAGTTATGCAAAAGTCGTTAAGGGTAAACAGGACTACACAACCAGAAAATTCAAACTATACATTTCATTTTACATAAAAATATCTTAACTATATGACATTTTAATCAAAATCGTTAGTCATTTTTTATAAAATCAAAATTTTGAGAACTTTTCCATGCAAAGAGTAGTTTAGGCTGGAGGAATTTTCTTGAAAATCTTCATGCCGCATCCTTGAAACATATTAAACTTAAATGCTAACTTTGGTTTTTAACCGACTTTTTGTTTTTGAGTTATGGTGTTCACAGATAGACACACACGCAGGGACCCTTTTCTAAAAGTGCTCCTTTTTGGATTCAGGGTGCCTCAAAACATATATTTCCGGTGAGATCTCGACATCAAAATGTTGGGTCGGATGCACTACTTCCCCTACTTACTATACGTCGCAGAGAAAGTAATAATATACCCGCCCATAGTCAGTAAAGGAGAAATAGAGTTGCTTGCCTTTGTTTTCAATACATTTCTGGCACCTTCTTACGGAGTTACCGATTACCGTTCTCTTTGAGAAATTGGCCCTAATGACCAAGTTGTCGACGGGCCCTTAAACCCAACACACTCACTCACTCTTTGAGAAATTGATTTGATCTTTTGGCGAATATTATCCCTTAAACTCTCTAAAGCGTATGGATTCGTTTCATACACTTTGTCTTTTAATGATCCCCACAGGTCAGAGACTTCAACTAATCTTCAGATAATCTCGTGCGGATTCCATACATAAAATCTTTACTAAACATTCTATGTAGAATAGAACAATTAGGCTTATTATTTGCCACTACTCTCACTCTGCATGTTGCTCCTGAAGGCCGATATAAACTTCGTTAGGAGTTATCGTCGCAGACCGCTCAGCTTACCTCGTACAAACGCTGTTCTTGTTGCCGAACGATAGCCTGTTTCAGATGCGGAGACGCGATATATGGATGACCCAGTACAGAGGTATTTTTTCGAGGTGGCGCGTGACCTTGTCGCTCGCGCATATCCGAGCATCACGCAAAGCGATGGGGGGGGGGGGGGGGGTAAGTTTCCACCAGCAGCCGGCTGGCTAGTTGGCTAGTAGTTGAAGAGATACTAACCAGACACCCCTTTTATCTTGCAATAGACAAGTGGACTCGACCATGAACTACTGCGCAACATTACGACACACGCCACCTCTAAAAAATACCTCTGTACAAATCAAGTAAAAATCAGTTTAGAAAAACAAAAGAAAAAAGAAAGGTGTGCGGAATTTTGTGGAGGGTAAATTTTGTTTGCATGATCCGTTTGAGTCAAGTCCGCTGAATTCACAACAGTCAGAAGGGGAAGGAGAGGAGAGAGGGGCGTAAATAATAACTATTTTTGCAACACTTTTGTGCTGGGTAAAACAGACGCACCTCTTGTATACTGTAAATTATTTTCTGTGGTTAATTTTATTTTTCTTTCTCCGTTAAATTAACTGAGCAGCAAAATATATAATAATATTTAAACTAGTTTTGCTCTTTTAGTTTTCATAGTATGCAGAAAGAGTAAGTCGGAATTAATTTCTGAAATGGTATTTTAGCAGACAAGGTGGTAAAGAAATAAGAAAGACCCCAGGGAGAGAAAAAAGAATGAAAGCGAGCTTAGCGCGTAACAGTATAATGCAAGCAAAGCTGCGACTTTTGCTAGTAAGCTCTCAAATATGTAAACAAATTCTAACATATACAATATCAAACGGCCCTGGATAACCTATGCAAATAATTCACAGAATTTTAAAATGACTAAACTGACCGTATCTATAGCTATAGGTTTTACAAGGAAGGGGGACACCTCGCACACTACGGCCTATATAGAGCTATTGTGGCTAACACCCTCCAGGTGTGAAGGAACCACAGGAGTATATAGGCTACAGGTGCACAGGCGATAGAGACGCGCGGAAGTCCCTAACAATTCGAAGATCCGTCCTAACAATGGAGTTACCTACAGAGGAGAATGAACTATCTCTCGCTCAAGCAGCCCTCTAGCGCCCATGGGGGACTTTTCCCTTTGATACAGCATTCCCCGCCATCTGTCCGGCAACGCTATACGCCAGAAACCTAGAAACACCCGTGAAAGATGAGAAGGAAACAGAATGAAAGGACAACCATGGAATGGAAATCGTGAGATGAGAAACCATCCCAGAATTTGCCTACGGACCAGGGAAAACCACGAAAACCCCAAGGCCAGAGTGGGTGGTCGAGGAGAATCGAACCCGGGTCCTCCCAAACGCGAGCGTTACATGTTACTACGGAACATCTCGCTCGGTTTACGGAGCGATACTTTTCTTACAATTTTGGACCAATTGTATCCATAAAGGCATGTTTAAAATATTAACGCAAGTATCGGTCAATAATTCAATGCTGATAAGCCAACGTATACTCTGTACATCAAGAGATTAGAGGAGATGTAAACAACGCACCGGTTTGTATCGCTCCGCGGTCACGTGCATTCGCAATGACGCAACACAGTTACCGCTACGCGCAGGTATAATATGCATTTTATACTACTAAAAGGATATATTTACTTGATCGAAATAACATGTAGCACATGGAAATTAACTGCTACTTACGTCATCTCTATTCACAATAACACTTTTTCATTTCCTGCTCACAAACTCGAAACCAATCTCCAGAAGCAGCTTGTGGAGTAGTGGGGTTTACGGGCCCGTCGACAACTAGGTCATTAGGGGCAGCTTGTGGAGGGAAGTTCGTTTTAAATATGGAAGATCGGGATCAGAGTTAACTGCCAACAGCACTTTGTTTAAAGTGGGGATTCATTGTTAAAGAATTGGTGAACTTTTCGACGGATTGCAGATCTCACAAATTCGTCGCAAACTACATTCAACATTTGCCTGACACTTGGTCGGTTTTTACCGGGAGTTCTGACTTCACCAACTGAGGATTTTTCTTTGCGTGTGCTGTAAATACTTGCAACTGACACACCGGCAAACTCGGATGTTAATTTCATCACGTCTTCGATAGCAAGTTCGGGATATTTCTCGCAGAACTTGTTAAACACGTTCAATATTATTGTCTTTTCACCACTTCGCAACGGTTTGCCGCGATTATGTTTCACAACACTCACTAGTCCCGCTATGTTACTTTCATACTGAATAATGCGCGCGCAGAATGAATTAGGCTGGTTACAGATTCACTTAACTGCGTATTCTTACACATTACCTATGTTTAGTACACTTAGTTCGTGCTTTAGCAAGCATTAAGTAAGATTTCAGACCTTAATAACAGTATTTCTTCAAGGGATTATTTAGACGGCGAAAGCGTCAAGAGGGCGAGCTGTGGTCAAAACGCACGTGGCTTTGTTTACGTCTCCTCTAATCTCTTGATGTACAGAGTATACAAGTTTATTTCATCCAGTTTAACTTACACTGAGTATGGGACATGTCATGCCCTTACAAAGATACATGCATTCAAACAATAATATTGATATAAAAATAATATTGAAAACCTAAGAAAAGAAAACGTAATATTTTAAAAATATATTAACCCTAACGCTCCATGAATTCATCTACTGAGTAAAAACAGTAACACAATTTTGGTGTTGTGCTTAAGTTTCGCTTCTGAGGTGTGCTTTTAAGTGTTGCATATTCTGTTTTAAAGTTCAATCCCATGATTATTCAAGTTCCTAGCAAATATTGCAGCTCTTTGAGTATTAGGACTCAAGTACCGCATGTGGAATTGGTGGTGGACGAAGCGGTGTTGGGCCGGGTTTCGGTGCCGTATGTAAAGCGCGTTCCACCCTTAAAAGACAGTACATGTTTAAATGGAGCGCAGTGTTGCACATGTACTAGTTGCGAATCTTTCTCCGCGAGCGACTCGAGGTGGCCTGAGTCCTGTACTTAGTCCTTCAATTGCTGCTTGACGAGACGGGCACTTTTAACTTTGGTATCCCTCCATGCCTTTGTTACTGTATGACCTAAATTTACAAATGACTCGTCTATATAAACAATTTATTTCCCCTGGTCCCTAAACCTTTTTATGTTTTTTAGATATGTATGTCGCCATCTGATGATATCGATATCGTCTCTTTCTATTAATATGCACCTGTTACCCCTTCTTTCATATTCGAACCCCAAATCAGAGTGGCCCTTGAGAAATTTGGTAGGGTCTCATCACTGTTGAACTGTGACAAAATTATATTCAGCGTGGGTTGAATATTTGCAAACAGTAAAGAATGAACAATTCGCCGCACTCCACCTTGCACTATTCAATCATATTCCGTTGACCTAGCGTTTTGTGTAGTCCCGCCCTTTTTGCTTTCTTTTTCGATGGCGTTCTAGAGGTCCTTTCATTAGTTCCTTTTTAATCATACACAATACTGCTTCTGAACACCCGATAGCCTTAGCGGTTTATTTTACTGCCTTACACGCATTTTACTTCAAAAATAATCTAACACATTCATAATTATTTGGCGTTCCTTACTTCTTAATTTACCAACATATCGTCTCTTCCTAGCTTCCCCTCCATAACTACAAATATTTACAAAAATATTAAACAAATAACGCAATAACAGCTCACAGTTACACACACGGCTTCTTTCGAACTAATGTTAGTGCTGCTCCTTATACTATCTTCTGTGTCAGGCCTGACGCTGAATAGATGAATACCTTTTGTTTGCCTTACTGGATAAAAGAAAGAGGTTACTGCCTTTTGGTTTATTTTAAAAACTTGTTCCAACCTTCCTCAACATTTGTTCTCGCTGGTTCCCTGATGTAAACTCAATAACAAAAAAGTTTCACACTGCGTAACTTTTGCAGTACACAGATATAAAATTTTCCGAAAACATTTAATTTAAAAAATTATAACACTTAACTGGGTAAACATAGATAATTCAAAGTAGGCAGGTAGTAGCACTATGGTTTACTCTACATAAGAAAAAAATATAGATGCATTCTAGCAGTTAGTTTGTTAGTTAGTGCGTGATGAGTATAGAAACAGCAAATATCGGACTTCTATTGAAAAAAACGTTTTCTGAAGAAATTTGGGCCTATAGAAATGTATAATGACTCTGAAAAGGATATAACCTGGTAGAGAAAAAAATTCTGCATAGGATAATGTGTTCAAACCTGAAATTTATAACAAATGAATATTTATACCATGCTATTAGTAATCTGGCAACAGCGCTAGGGTAGAAAAGGACGCGGCTAATGGCAACTTGTATGCGCTAGATAGAGACAGAGATGTCCCATTTAACTCCATACTGTCTTCTAAGAGTGGAACGCTATATAGTAAAAGCTGTTAAACACTACAAAAAAAAAAAAAAAAAAAAAAAAAAAAGGACTCAAATGATCCCAATTTTTGTGCTGCAGTGGTGTACTGTATATTTAATTTCGAAATTATCTATTTGATTACTAATATACCAGGTAGCCCAACTCATCCGCTTTGGCATAAGTAGATATCTCTTCGTGCGTTAAAAAAGTTGCAGAACGCAACGGAGAAATTACTATTAAGTGGGCGCCAGTGGCATGAGCGAACTTCGTTCTGCTTGTGGGTCAATCCACGTCTAATCGCACACCCGTAAAACACGACATTTTCGTAGGAGGTTCAAAATTTTTTTATGAATAACAGGCATCAAATAAGGAGACCTGTAATTTTTTTATTTCCGTATTTTTAAATTACTTGCTCAGTTATGACTATTAGAAACTAAGCAATTTCAGCGCTCACCGTAATATAAAATCACTTGTTACTCTAAGGCCATATAGAGTTGAGAGTTGGGGTTTGGCGCACTGGAAATATTAAATACAACACCTTTAATAACTTTCGACACGCATTCCATAACATTTTATCTGTAAAATAAAATGTTAAAAACTATGGAGCGTGCATAACTGCATTTGCTACTTTTTTTTTTTTTTTTTTTTTTTTTTTTTTCTTCTCCTGGAGGCCTGCAAGCGCTCACGGACGACATGAAGTAGAGATCCGTTTGTACAGCTGGATTCACCGTTCTTGGCCCCTGGAGGAAGTAAATGTAAAGCTTGAAAGCGAGTGCCAAGTCAGGTGACTGCAGACAGCATGCGAATTGGTGCATCAGCTTCTTATGCTACTCACATAGCTTCTTACAGTTCATGCAGAAATATGTCTCCACAATGATACTCCTCTGGCATCTGATACGCGCTTTTTAAACTTTTTAATTTTTTTGAAAAAATTTTCTAATGTTTTCTTTGCGTTTAGCTTCTTTCTTCATGTACGCACATAGATTTGAACCAATTTCTACTCTGACTGTGCAA